>JAODUJ010157416.1:0-10949 GCA_027564615.1 Psolus chitonoides | reverse complement strand
GGACAAACATGCACTAAAGCCAGTGCATCTCAAGAAGCTTCCTAAACATTTTTACTGACTGGGCCTCAGGGGAATTGTGAATATACATGGGCCAGCCCCAGAGAAGGCACAGTATTTGACGCAAGGTTATATCAGTAGCAGACCGCATTTCTGGATCGCGAGCAGAAGTGCGTTTTTGTCTTGCCTGAACGAAGCTCATATCAGGACTTTGTGGTCAATGTCCTGTGTGCCACATCTCTCTGTTGATTTGTGCATGTGCACTGATGCCAGCACATCATTCCTGAATTGTGAATACCGGCAGTGCTTGGTGGCCATTCGGTTTAATCAGTCAAACTGGACTAGATTTCATTTGTAATATGACTAGATTTCATTTGTAATATGACTAGATTTCATCAGTTATAGTGACTAGATTTCATTTGTATTATGACTAGATTTCATTTGTAATATGACTAGATTTCATCAGTTATAGTGACTAGATTTTATTAGTCACTCCAACCTGACTAATAACTTAGGTCGCTTGACTAATGCCTTAGTCGATAGAGGCACCTTGGAATGACTAGAATAAATTAGTCGATGAACTAACACAAAATAGTCATTGGACGAGGAACAACTAGTCGTAAAACTATCCTGGACTAATAACAACTGGTCCGTAGAGGCACCATTTTGACTATTTTTTTTTGTCAAATTGACTAGTTTGTGTTTACAGTGAGATGGCATCTATAGATCCTTAATTAATCCAAAATTCCTTCCCTTAGACCCCTCCCCCAGGACGGCGTTCACAAATAAAAACTGTGCCCCCCTAATTGTGTGCTGTGCCACTCATGTGCCCCCCAAATTTAAATGTCTGGTGACGCCACTGGAGGAACAATATAAACTTGTTTAAAATAATGAAAGGTTGGTTGTGTGCATAAGGCCTATAACATGTGTGGTACAGTGGAGGATATATTAGGCTGCATTATGACATTTGTAACATCACACTGAATGTTCCCAAGTTGTGATACCTTTGGATTTGAACTTTGATCTGAACTTCCACAAGTAAATGTTTTTATGCACTCTGCAATCTGCATACACAACTATATTGTTTCATAATATGGACATTTGCTACATATCTGACAGAAAAGTTAGTTAGTGTTCAGTCTTCCCACGGTTTTAACCCTGCACCATAACAACTCTTCTGCACCATAAGGAAATCGACATGCCAAGTATGACATTTGCAAGGCTCCCATTTTTTTACCTCTGTTGACCCTCAGTGACCTTGTATCTTCATTGAAACCGAGAGATGTCTTGTATACACAAAAGTGGACCCACACACCAAACATGAATTTTGCAAGGGTTTGTCTTATTAAGTAACGTGTTTTCAAGTTTGTCAGTGTTTGATCTCTGTTGACCTCAAGTGACCTACATACTAAGGGAACTTGGCAGGTGTTTGTTCTATCAAGTTGAACATGTTCATAAGGTTTTCAGTGTTTGACCTATGTTGCCCTCAAATGACCTTGGATCTTCATAGAAATCGATAGGTATTTTGTACTCACTAAGAGGGATTGACACACCAAATATGAACTTTGCAAGAGTTCGTCTTAGCACGTCAACATGTTTACAACTTTTTTCAGTAGTTGACTCCTATTGACCTCAAATGATCTTAGAAGACAACCAAACCAATATACTTCTTTCACTCATCAAGGGGCACTTACATATCAAATATGAGTTTCACAGGGGATCGTTTTATCAAGTTGACGTGTTTACGAGGTTTTCATAATTTGCTTGAATGACCTTGAAAGTACACCACAATCAACAGGGTTCTTGTACTCTAAAAGGGCAAGTTGGTAACCTACATGCCAAGTATGAATTTCGTAAACATTTGCGTTTTTCAGGTATCGTGTTCACCGACATACATCCGCACACATATCCGCACGCACACACATCCACATACGCACGTCATCATGACTGAATATATTCCCTCCGCCTTTGGCAAGGAATAAACAAATGTTTAGCATTGGGGTTGTATCGTGCAGACGTAGTGAATTAGGTTACCGCATGGGCATAGATACGTGCTCCAAATTGAGAGGGTCAGTGGTAAAAGTGAGGGGGTCATGGGGGGATTTACTGTGTGAAAATGCTAAAGTCAATGAAGAGCATCTTAAAAAAGCGTGATCACGCCGCTTTAGCTCACGTGACGGCTTTTTAGGTCACGTGACGGCTTCTTTAGGCCACGTGACGGTCAGTGTTGCCATTAATTATTGGTTGTAAAGAACGTAATGCAATAGGCCCAGTGTTGTGGTAAATCAGTAATTACATCAGACTATGCAATAGAAAAGATTGCCAGCTGATTGCAGAGGAATGGCTAAATTGGGAGGCCTGGAGGGTCATTATCAGATAATCGAGATGGATACAGCAGTTAGGGAAAAAGAGGACTAATTTGGAACTCAAACGGATGAAACATCAGATCTAGAGTGTGCATGATTGGGGAGAGGTGCGGTGTGAGGGGTCAGGGAGGAGGAGGGGGGCGATGATAATGGTAATTGTGATATTTTGTCACAATTGTGATATTGAGTCTGAAATTCGGTGTGATGTTAATATACTTCGAAAATCTTTGTACTACCGTAATTCATAACAAAAATCACGGTCATGGCTATTTGGGATGGACGATGACGTCACTATCACTTATTATTCTCCATCCACTGCGACTGTATCTCCACTCCAGGTCCAGGACCAAAGCCCAGGTCATGTTCGGTGTAAACTACGTTTAGAACTTTGCTCCCCAGACTCTGGAAACTACTTAGATCAACTTTATGTGGGACCGGCTTATACGAGTTATGCTCGTTCTTGGTTTTCAAATGCCAGCATATTTCCGCATTGTTATGGGAGAATTCGAACCAATTAACGTAGGTACTAGTGTGATGTCTTTCATGTGCTGTACACCGTACCTACAATGTATATCGATATCGTTTGCTGACGTCATTCGTTGAGAGGTCACTATTGTCTAGTAGTTCGAACAGGTAGAGCTTTCAAACGAGTCTGACGTGAATAATAAGTCGGGACGACAAATTAATCATCAGGTATTAAATAGTCAATCACTCATTCATTTGGTAATAATTGCCGAGTTAAGCTAAGTTAATATATGTTAGTTCTACCACACTGTAGCACAATATTTGATAATGCCGAAAAACAGGTTTGTCTATAAATATAATTGCAAAATGGGTGAGAAAACAATGTGTAATTTTGAAGATTTTCTCTGCCGTTGTTTATGGTTTCGCAATTTCTAGTTCCGTTGTAACGGGAGCAATCGACTTCGAGGGAATTAGGTTCATCAGGTTTGTTTCGTCAAGGCTGCTCAGTGATCAGCAGTGGTGACGGATATGTTGCTACCACCTCCCACATGTTTTAGAAAAGTGGCTAAAGGCTGAGTGTTCACTCAATTGCATAGTGCGTGAAATGTCGGTCTTGGGAGCAACAAATACTTACTTGTGATAGCTGCCATAGGGAACGTCTCCTGTGTCATTGTTTTTTAACATGCCCGCCCTCGTAGGTGAACGTGTCCCAGATGCTTTCGCCCTTGCCTCCCACATTTCACGCTCTCTCAGTCTGATGGGGGAGAGTGTAGTCCCCAGTCAAACCGACAAATACTTACTCGTGATAGCTGTCACATGCAACATCTCCTGTGTCGTCATTGGCAACATTCCCACCCTCGTAGGTGAACGTGTCCCAGACGCTTTCTCCCTTGCCTCCAACATTCCACGCCCCTTCAATCTGATACGATAACGTCGCGGTGCTCCACTTGAAACCATCCGGGAACTCCTCGTAGTAGAAAGCGTCCCTTTTGGGGTCATGGAAGACATCCGGGTACACGAAATATGGCTCGGATTCCTCGGTGACAGCGCCAGTCGTAGCCATGCATTCCAGCACCGAGAGTGCAAGTAGGGACAGCATGATTTCGATATACGGTAAACTGAACCTTCTGAAAGTGCACAGAACAAAACATAGCAACGTAAATCAGGAAGAATTTCAGTTGGACATTTTCCGGGATTCCTGGATTCACCCTAGATGCCACACTAACTGAAATTATATTGGAATTGCGTAGTAATGTCGTGTAATGACATGGCCGCCCTTTCAACGCCCCTTTGGTTAACGCACTTTCCTCACAATACGTGTTGTTCTACCTAGGATCATGTTTCAGGGCGGATTTTGGAATCATGGGAATACTGTCGAGTTAGAAGTTTGCCGACCTGCCTCGGCTCAGCTCAGTATGATCTTCAATAATAATGTTCCAACATTTTAACATCACCGACTCTGATTGCTTTGCATTTCTTTGCACCTCCCCAAAGGACGCCATGATTGAAGTTGTTAATCTCTGAACTTGTCAATTTTTGTCCTAAAATACCGTCGACCTGTCGCTTATATACTCAAGCACTAACTTATCAAAAATGTAAGCTCATTCTGCGTGAAATGGCTTTCGCTATTCTCCATAGCCTTGTGTGGTGAACGCTGCAAAGCCTACACAACTACTATGAGTTCAATTATTGAACTCATGTGACTACGCGCGGTGATTAGTCTCGATAATCGTGCAGCTCTTGACATCTTTCGTCCCGTACGGTAATTCGATAGCAAAACCAACTTTTGGTCGAAAAACGAGGAATATAATTTCTCGTGGTAAGTGACGTCACGAAAAGCCGTTCGACCAATCGCCAGGCCGCAAATGCACACATTAGAATTAGACAAGCCTCTTCTCGCGGGAAGTCTGGTCATATACTATTCCGCGCCAAAATGTCTGAGACTGTAAATATCTATGTAGCGAACAGAGGCCAACCTCTTAACAAATACATAAAGAATCAGTGTGTGAATTTCCGGACTAGAACAATAGAAATCTACTCTTCTGTGTAAAAACCCCTCGATTGCGCAATAATGCCTTGTGAAATCTCGGGAAAACCCCAAGATTGCGTAATAATGGTTTGCTTATTAGGCTATTCTGTACGTGTTTCAATAGATACGTTGTAGGTAACGGGAAAAAGCTCTGAAAGGTCACACAGAGTTCAATGACGCCGTATTAAAGGAGAATTCTACACATACCGGATGGGTCGTCATATCATTACACGACAATACAGCAAGATTCCAGTGTTTTCAAGTCTCATTTCGACATTTGGGCTTAGATTTCATAGAGTGAATTCCTCATTTATTATCTCAAGAAATTCGTGGCTAAATTGATAGTGATAAAAAGTAATAGTTCGCTCTTTTCGAGTTGAATTTTGGTCAGATTCTTACTTGAATCTTGCTGTAAATTTCAGCTTTCTTCTTTGGGCTGAAACAGGTCTATTTTGGACTAAAAATGATAAGAGTAGTTATGAAATTAGAACGTTTCAACTGGAGTCCGCGTACCAGAGGTCTCGCTTCGTCCTTAATCCATCAAAATCGAGAACGAGAGTGTTCCCTATTGCGTTCGAAATGTGTATGCATAGCTGGTTGCGCAATACGCACGCGGAAGTGATTTAGTGAATATAAGTAGGCCTACGACCGCACGCCAATCAGACGTATTGATTCCAATCATCATCTAATTATCTACTAATTATTGGTCGTAATTCTGAAGGAAAAGATTTGTGTACAAGTATAGTTATTGTGCAACTCATTGACTAAAGAAATGAAATAAGTCTACAGAACAGAATAATCGACCTTCGTATCCATCGTGTATGTTTTGTGTCGTGTTATCTTCCTCGTCGAAGGGAGAATCGTCATAGCCATTTTAGTCCTCCAGGCGGGAATTCCCGCCGTGCGAGATAATGCACACGGCGCTCCAGGCGAGAAATCCCGCCGCAGAGATACGCAGTGTTCAACCTATTATTTTGATGCACCCACACTTTCTATGGTCCTGGAACGTAAACAGTCACATCAGGACATATTCAACTACACGGAGATCATAAATTCCCGATATATTTATATTGAAAGTTATTGAGAAAATTATTCTTGAAATTTCCATTGTTGTGTGTATTGCATCATGTTTGTTTGGGATTATTCATGTAAGTTCATGCATTTGACAATTTTTTCTCTCAATATAATTACTGACAAATGTGTGCAAACTATATATCATTAGAAAGATAATTTAGTTTTCTACACTTTGTGTGTAAAAAGCTTATCAAAATATGCATGGTATGTTTAGCTATTAGCTAACTAAACAAAATACTAAAATAGTCAAAATTTGCATAAATGCGCATAAATTTGCATAAATTAACAAATTACAATCAAATAACAATTCTTGACATTTCCCATATATATATAATGTCATAAAGCATATACCATCTGAAAGAGCAAGTGACCAATTCTCTTTATCTTTGATGTTCAAGAGGTTTTCAGAAACCATTGTTTTATTGCTGAAATATCAGTTTGCAAGTAGTATGTTCATATGTCTTAGGTTTGGTCAATTTATTTCAGCCCCAGCTGGAGGCACACTGAGATTAATTCCGCACATCCAGGTCAAGTTCAATGTAACTTCCGCCCAAATGGGGACTGTTTTTTTCTTGCTGAATAGATGGAATATGGCTGTGCTGTATAGCATTATCCTGCGGCTATACATCTGCCAAGTTGCATTTGCACAGAATATAATTTCACTCCCCAGTATTGTTAGAAATGCCACAAACAGCATCAGTTAAATACATATAATGCTAATGCACATTAAATTCCCTTTTATTATCAAGAGACTGGCAACTGATATTTTCTACAATACTCCTTTAATACCGTAGCTACTTGACAATTACTCCTAACTAACGTTTCTTATATTACTCAAGCATACCCATGTGATGCTCCTTCAAGTTCAACCAACTTGCTCTAACATTAGCTCGAACCCAATAAACTACTCCTAATATATCACACAGTACATATATTATCACATTGAGTCTCTATACACATTTCTATGTAAGTTTTATATATTGCTTTAAGTTAATATAAACAACTTTGACCACCTGACCTCTTTAGTAAAACCCTTGCATCCAGGGGTAGGCCTACTAGACATGTCACGCATTGGTCTCTTGAAACCCATTAACAATCCAGAACAAGTTAAGCGTGTATCATGGCTGTCTAAACATATATTTGTAGGCTACTATGGGACTGTAACATGTCACTGAAGGTTTGAATAAAAATACTTTGGGATATGATTACTCTTGAAGCTGGTATACAGGTATATCAGGAAGGAAAATCACATCGGTGTTGCCCGCTCTACAGGAAGAACTAATAATTATGTTAATCGTTAATACATAAATCAAGTTCTAGAACTCCAATTTTTATATCGTAGTTTGCAACTGTTAATGTCATGGGAAGTGCAAAAAGCCATGTGACTGTAGGATATGAGTACTGGTTTGGATTTACCATCAGTGGAAAAACAGTATTTTAACTACTCATTCAAATCGGTGATATACCGGCTATAAAATGGGGTCTAATTCATTTAAATGATTGTACTGGAAAATGAAAGACGAAACTTGTTACCCGTGGGACAAAAACAGGAAGAAATGTCATCAACCCAGGGTTAAATTCCATTCAGGACCATTCGCAAATGGTTTTTATGGTTCCATTCGCAATGGTTTAGACTGGCATTTCGACAATTCCGAATGGTTCCACCAAAATCTATTTGGATATATGCAAAACCATTCGGACTGAGAATTTCCATTCGGACGATTTGACACTATTCGAAATCCACTCAGGACCATCCAATACCATTCAGCCTTTTCAAATAGTTGCGAATGGAATTTCACACTGGGACAGTAACAACTAGTAAGCAAACACGCATCATCGTTGCCACCCAATGTTGCCACCCAACTTACCTCAAAAGACCTCTGATGACCACCAAATGACCTTCATTGTGGTACTAATTATGATGAACACCTCAACCAAGTGTGAGCTCAACTGATGTTTCCCTATCAAGTTATGACGTTTAGTCCACAATTTGACCTCAAATGACCCCGATGACCCCGAATATTGTTGCCACCCAATGTTGAGTACATCTACCAAGTTTCATGTAAATCCATAACTTGACCTCTAAATGACCCGTGATGATCTCCAAATTACCTTCAAAATTGTCAACATCGAATGTTGACTACATCTACCAAGCTTCATGTTAATTCATAATTTGACCTCAAGTGACCCCCGATGACTTTTAATTGACCTTCATTTTTCACGAACTATGAGCTCAATTGAAGTTTTCCCCATCAAATTATGATGTTTAAGCCATAATCTGATCGCAAAGACCCACGATGACCTCCACATGACCATCACAATTGTTGACTATATCCATCAAGTTTCATGTAAATCCAACAAGTTTTGGGAATTTTACCTCAAATGACCCCCGATGACCTCCAAATGGCCTTCAATATTTTCGATTTTATCAACCAAGTTTGAATACAATTCAACGTACGGTTACAAAGTTATTTCACCTCAAAGATTTTGTCCTCAAATGACCCCTGGTGACTTTCAAATGACCTTCTAAATTTTCATCACCAAATGGTGATCATATCTGCCAAGTTTAGATACAATCCAACTAACAGTTACAAAGTTATTCCAAATCGATTTGTTTTTACTAGTTGACCTCATAACCTAATTAACATTCATTAGGTCCTTACCAAAAACAATGGGTCACACCTTCGCACCATGATACATCTGTACACCAAATATGACATTTATCCTTCAGTCCCTTATTGAGCTATCGCGTACCCAAGATGTGAGTGTCAGATAAGATGTAGACCTCAAATGACCCCTGATGACCTCCAAATGTCCTTTAAAATTCGCGGCACCAAATGGTCATTACATCTACCAAGTTTGGTTATGGTACCATCAACACCCAATCCTAAACTCTCTAGGATAAGAAGCAGTCTTGGTGTTTTCATAAAATGAACCCATGTAACCTCAAGATGTCCTTTGCCCCCCAATTTCTGAACACATCAACGGAAACACTACCCAAGTATAAATATGAAAACCCTCAACACTGTACCCTAAAATCCCTAAGAGAAGAAATATTTTTAATGTTTTTATAACATGATGCCAGGATGACCTCTGACCCCAAATGCTTGACACCCCAAAGGAAGTACTAATCAAGTATAATTATGATACACCCTCAACACTTTAATCTAAAATATACACGAGGAGAAACATTTTTAGCGTATGTTTAGACCATATATTCTTGAACACCCCAAAGGAAGCTCTACCCAAGTATAATTATGACAAACGCTCAACACTGTACCATAACATCTCTAGGAGAAGCCTTTTAGAGTTTCATAAAATGACCCCAAATGACCCCAAGATGTCCTTTGTCACCAATGTCCCGTCCACCACTGATAACCATGCACCCATCCATCATTGTGTCCAAGTTTCATCAACATCCGTCAGAGCATGCATGCATTAGGTAACTCAATTGAAACCGAAGTGTTGACAGATGGAGTCATAGCGTGAGTGGGATAGATCTCAATAGCTCATACAAGCATGTTGATATGAGCTAATAAAATGAGAGGATTACGTATTTGGAGTATAACATTCTTCCCTCGTGTCCCGAACTAATATATTTATGTGATGCAGCATGTTAAATTATTCACTTTTCAGATCATAATTTCAATGTAAAATGAAAAAGAGAACAGTTTAGTAAATTACCTACTAACCTAATGTATGAATTGAATATGACTATCCTGTGCAAGCATGAGCGACCTTTTTGCCACCAACAAAAACATGTCAGAGAACTGATTCAATGCTTTTCTGACATGCTCGAAGCAAATCATTCGTCCTCTCAACACATGGACGAGGTATTTTGAACGCTTGAATAAATGGTTCCACTGAACGCGATATGCTATGAGTCCATGTATTGCTTTCGGAATGCGCTATGTTTGGTTAGAGCACAACTTTTCATGATATAGACTAGATTATCATGATACTTGTGTAGTTGATATTCCAAATAGTAAGGACCTTGTTTCCAGTTTTTCTACAGCTGATAAAAATGGTATCAGAGTTGTTCAGTAACATTAACTGGATTGAATTATTGCACAAGCTGAACACTCTTGAGTCGTGCACAACGATTCTGGATAAAGTTAATCATGCAATGGCACCCGAAACCAGTCGTTGAACTACCCTTTGTTGCACTTTGAACTTGTTCAATATGAAAACCCTGTGGAACGAAACAAAGACTACAAAGCCACGAACAAACTATTTTAGTTTTACAGCAAGAAAAAACGAGCCTCCCTGCTATTACTACCACGCTTCCTCTTATGAGGAAAATCCATTGCACCATATTATGAGAGGAGCATTGCTTCTGACATTAAAGAAAATGGGTTTTATTTCTCTTAAATTGGATGTAAGCAAAAAGTCAAGGATAGTATTTGTAAACTTCTTGGCCCAAATAAGGATACCACAGTAAGTGATAGTCAGGAATTGTCGGACATTTTGAATACATATTTTCTACTGTTTTCTATCAAGATGATCTAATTGTTGGTAAAATCCACTTGTAGTCTCAGTATAATTGTTTGTACACCGGATCGCACCAGGCCCTGATGCTGTTTGCCCTTTTATTCTGAAGTCATTTGCTCATTGTCTGTGTGTTCCCCTGTCAATTGTATTCAATAGATCTTTACAAAAAGGAAGTATTCCAACTGATCGGAAACCAGCTAATATTTCTCCAGTTTTTGAAAAGAGTTAACGGAACGACATGTCAGTTACTAGTCTGACAAGTGCTATTTGCAAATGAATGCAGTAATTTTTATCAGAGATAATTTTTGGGGTGGCAATACTGTGATAAGGGATTCCCAGCATGGTCTTAGACAACATCGCTCGTGTTTAACCAGTGTTCTAGAATGTATAAAAGACGGTACTTCAATAAATATCTCAAGGCTCATAAACGCTTTTTAATAAAGTTTAATAGTTTTTGAACTGACGGGAATCGGATGGGGTGGATTCAAGAATGGTTGCAAAGCAGGGAGCAGCGGGTTGTATATATA
>JAODUJ010157305.1:0-10952 GCA_027564615.1 Psolus chitonoides | reverse complement strand
TATATATATGGGTTGAGACTCGTCATCATATCGCATAATCTAGCGATCATCAGACTATACCAACATGGCCGCTGTCGCGCCTGCCCATTGAGCTGGAGAATATCCCATATTGGAGGATTTGCCAATTCGTCACTACGACAGAAAGGGGATGATTCATTGGCATGTTTACAAACGATCTAAAATGCTAAAACAGATGCAATGTTCCACTTTGAAAAAAGTGATGTCATCCATCGTGAAAATGGATCTAATTTGTCGTTTTCTGGAAATTGCTGGAAATTGCAAAGAATCGAATTATGCGGGGGCGGAAGGAGAAGGGGGGGGAGGGGGAGATGCTCCTGAAATTTCAACTTCCCCAAAAAGGTATTAGGTGAATAAGTTATATTATGTTGGCGATACTTAAAGCAACTATTTGTGTTTGGATTCTAGGAAACATTTTTCTCTCACAAAACGGGGTACTACCAGGTTTAGACTATATGTGGTTCCCGAGTTATTCATGAAAAGATGCCTTCATTGCCGAAATTGTAGAGAATTGATAAAGGACATGTACAAATGTTTAGGATTTTGGAATTTTGAGGAATTCTCCCATTCATTTTTTGCAAGCTTGCAACTTTATGTGATATTATAACATATTTCCCATTATAATATCATAGCTGCAGACCGGCCAAGTCTCACGGATTTCCTGTGAGTCTCAAGAAATCGATACCAACCTCACGGTCTCACAGAAATCCCCTCAAATTTCACGGTATCGAGATTGCACGATAAATAATAGCACAAATTAGAAATATAATAACAAGTCACTAGTTTCAGGCTAGGAAAACCTTCACTTTTATAAAACAAATTTACGTCTTTATATTACGTGAACATATTATTTTTAAACAGCATATGCTTGAAACTAATAAATGATAACATAATTTTGCGTCTGGCTTATCTTCTATGCAAAATATACTCAATGGGGGTGACCCCTCCCGTTAGACACCACCCCCATATCAGTCGGGCCAATCATGGAGTCACGGAATTTGAACAGTTCAACTTGACAGCTCTATAGCTGCATGACAATGAACACAGATACTCGCTTTATGTCTCTAAATTTCCCCTTTAGGAATTTACTCGGCTACGGTCCTGACCATTGAAGAAAATATTAGGTTAAATAGTTCATGATATCAAGATGATCAGAATTGAGAGGTTTCTATCCATATTTAAGAACAGAAGTATCTTCCTTCAGCCTTTTATTAGCCTAACAAAGTTTAAAAATCTATTTCTGTAAGATCCACGAAAAAAATCAAATATCAACACAACCGCCACCATTTTTACCGCCTCTTATTGTAAAAAAAACGCATTGAAAAACCACCAAAAACAACACCACTTTGACACTTGAAAACTCCCAGTATATATTCTACATGAAACTTCTCTAAATGTTCACTTTACACCGGTACATGGTTTTTGAGTTAATGGCCTCGATATAAAACTTCGACAACTGAACGCCTGGTTGACCAATTTATGCATTTTTGAAAAATAGTAATATAATAAATATCAAATCCCGCCCGCATTATGTTTAAAACAATTAAAAAACATGTTTTTACTTGGCCTAGTAAAAAAAATAAAAAATACCCCAACAAATTTCACATTTTGTATTCATTTGATATAAATTGTGTGAGCAATACAAGCTTTGGTATTGGTATACACCTCATTACCGAGTTTTTAGGTAGGTCTAATCGGTCACTCGATTTTTTTTTATTATGTCTGGAAAACAATATTTTAGATTTTACCCCAAAATTACCATAAATATAGATTTTACCCCAAAATGTCCACATTTTATATTAATTTGATTTGAATTTTCTAAGCAATTAAGCTTTTGTCCTGGTTTATACTTCATTACAAAGTTCAAAGGTTCAATTAGTTTTAGATCTGTGTCTGAAAAACACTATTTGACCAAAACAAAAATTACCCCCAAAATATATTTTACCCCCAAATTCTCGATATTTTGTATTAATTTGATATACATTTTGTAAGTAATTTAAGCTTTTGCCGGGATTATACCTCATTACCAAG
Source organism: Psolus chitonoides (assembly GCA_027564615.1). Classification (NCBI taxonomy): domain Eukaryota; kingdom Metazoa; phylum Echinodermata; class Holothuroidea; order Dendrochirotida; family Psolidae; genus Psolus; species Psolus chitonoides. The sequence goes on along the minus strand of JAODUJ010157305.1, from coordinate 8,903 downwards.
TTTAAAGGTGTTCGGTCACTCAGCTTTTGACAGCTTTTACCCCAATTTATTTCATAGTTTGTAATAATTTGATATAAATGTTGTAAGCCTAAGCCACTTCAAATGTTTTCGTGGCTCATACCATTAACAAATTTAAAGTTAATTGGTCATACAATACTGGATCTATGTCTAAAAAACAATAATTTCCCCCCAAAATGACCAAATATATAGGCCTATATTGATTTGCCCTGCCACCAATTTCTAAATTTTCTATTAATTTGATATAAATTTTGAGCTTTGGTACTGGCATATACCTCATTACCAGATTTGAAAGAAATCGGTCACTCATTTTGTTTTATGTTTGAAAAACAATATTTTTCCCAAATCAGAAAACCAAGATGTTTTGTGATTACTTGCCTCTTTGAAGTGCATAGTTTCAGTCTGATATGGCCAATAATTTATTATAGTGCATGTTTCAGTGTTAATGACACTTCCACCCTCACAAGTGCCACCAATAAAGGTTTAAAAAATCAGACATATGGTGCCAAGTTGGTGTTGATATTTTAGGAATTGCTTCTACGCCCTGCCTACTCAGTAATATTAATGAGATGCACCGATTTACTAGGAATCATTTACTTATCATGGGCAATCTATGTTCCAAATAGAACATCAATCCACCATACCACTGCTGAGAATATGACTAATGTAATGATGTTACAAATAATTTGCAGTGAAATAACATTTTGTCCCGCCCCTCATGAATATTAATGAGATATTTACCTACATGTATGCACCCCACTTCCTACCAATGCCACTGAAACAAGCTTGAACAAAATCTGACATATGGCTGCTGAGTAATTGGCAGTTAAAGAAATTATTTCTGAGCCCTTCCCATCGTGAATATTAAAGATAATGGCCCCAACATCGGAAGGGATGATCTACTCACCATGAGCAATCCATGTGCCAAGTATGACAACAGTCCACCATCCCACTGCCAAGATCACGTGGTTACGAACAATTTTCAGCATAAATACATTTTGCCGCTGCCCACACTATACGTACGTTAGGGTTATGGTTAGGAGGTCAGTAGCTTAGAACATGTAGGTTACATGTCAAATTGTGGACATGTGTGGAAATGCATGCCTAGGTGCTTAGTAGCGGTTAGACATGTACGTTTTTAGTGGCACTAAGCTTGAACCATAATGTACGAATTGGCTAATTTGGCCCGGCCCTCATGAATATTAATGAAGTTCAATACCTACACATGTACCCCACCTCTAGCTACCGATGTCACAAAACAAGTTTGAACAAAATCGGACATTGGTTACCGAGATATCGACATTTTACCAAATTGCTTCCAAGCTCTGCCCAGCCATGAATATTAATAAGATTGGCATCAAGATCAATAGGAATCATCTACTCACCATGTGCAATATATGTGCCAAGTATGACATCAATCCACCATGCCACTGCCGAGATCAGGTAGTTACGAGCATTTTTGAGCGAAATTACAATTGGCCCCTTCCTCATGAATATTGATGAGATGCAATAAGATAGGCTACTAACCTACACATGTACCACAACTCCTACCAATGACACCAAATCAAGTTTGAGCAAATCGGACATAAATTATGGTTACCGAGATAACGATTTTTTATTAAATTGTTTCTAAGCCCTGCCCACTCATGAATAGTAAAGAATTTTGCATCAAAATCAATATGTATCATCTACTCACCATGTATGCGTGCCATGTATGACATCAATCCACCATGCTACTGCCAAGAGCATGTGGTTACGTGCATTATTTTCTGCGAAATTATATTTGGCCCCGCCCCTCATGAATATTAATGAGATGCAATAAGGTACTAACCTACACATCCTACCTCCTACCAATGTCACCGAAACAAGTTTGAAAATAAAATACACATGCGAGTGCCGAGATATTCACATTTAAAGAAATTGCTTTCAAGCCCCGCCCACTCATGAATATTGATGAGATTAGCACCAACATCAATAGGGATCATCTACTCACCATGGGCAACATATGTACGACGTATGACATCATCCACCATAAAAAGATTTTCATAATTATTTGGCTGAGATAAAGTGGTTACAAGCTTTGTGTCACATAGACACCCCCAAAATGAACAAGAATACTGACATTTACCCCCAAAACTTCCACAGTTTTTGTTGATTTGATGTAAATTTTGTAAGCAATTCCAGCTTTTGGCCTGGCTTCTACGTCATTACCAAATGTTAAGGTAACCGGTCAGTCAGTTTTTTTTTATCTATGTCTGAAAAACAATATGTTTTACTTCAAATTAACTAAAAAGACAGATTTCCCCCCAAAATCCACATTTCTATTATCTTAATAAATTTGTTTACATTTGATGCTAGCTTCTGTCATGGCTTACTGGTTTACCAAGATTGAAGTTAATCGGCCATAGGATATTCGATTTAGCCTATGATCAAATAACTGTATTTTTCTCCAAACTTGAAACTTGATTAAAAATAATGACGTTCCAGAGTTTGATCATTTTATCTATAGGCTATAGTTTTTTTTTTCAAATGTAAGCTTTGCCACATATTACCGCGTTGCAAAATTTTGCAGTACGCCCATTCCACCATTCGGATTTGAGCCTATGTCTGAAAAACCATCACAAATCTGACGCACACACACACGCACACGCGCACACACACCCGCACTCACACACACTGACACGTATTCACAGAAAGTGTGCACACAACACAGAAATATAAAAAGAATTCTGTGGCACACACGGACATTCTTGTTGGTGTACTCCCTCACTGGAACTCCGAATCCATGGACACTTCACCATGGGCTACCCCTTAGGTTTCGCTACTCACACATCTAAACCATTACAATGGCAACCGTTGCTATGGTGATAAGCAATAGTTTTTATAGGCTTAACAGCAAATCAACTGCAATATCTCATCTCCTCCTTCGTGACCATGAGATAAAAGCTGCCAACATTTTTTTTTAATTTTTTTTATTCCAATTATTTGATATCACATGATCTGAATAAGTCTTAAATCGCCGGTTGATAACTTTCCCGGCTAGTGACGTGGTCAATATTAGCCTACTTTGATAAATAGTTGGCATAATCTGCAAATCTACATTAGGGCCACGGCGTAACATTGTTTAGAAAATAATGTGCCTCATCACAACCCTCACAACCTAAACGCTGTTTGTACCTGACTGATGAAAACATGAAGAAGCCCATTGGAGGAACTGTGTATTTTTATAACAAAGAGATTAACATAGATGCCAATACCGTCCAGTTAGGGTGCAAAATTATTTCATATGTGCTAAATATCTAAATATCGTATGTTATTACTCAAAATAAACTATCCACAGCTTCTGCTAATGATCAGCGAACTGCTGGCCCCACCCAGTTGGATACTCCACTGAACTACCCCATTCGCAACAAGAAGTTTAACCATTTCAAACTCTTAACACTGTCAATTGCTCACGTTAAAGAACTACTTCGCACTGTTTTTATGTTGGGCATAGCCTATTTATTCACGTATTTGACGTATTACAATATGAAGATTTTGAAATCCTCTTTTCCACAGAAACAGATTGAAAATGCTTTAGAGGAGAACTCCGAGGTGGGAACAGCTACGAAGAAGCGAGGTGGCGGAGGAGGAGGAGGAGGAGGCGGTGGTGGCGGAGGAGGCGGTGGAGGAGGCGGCGGTGGAGGAGGAGGAGGGGGAGGCGGCGGAGGAGGCGGCGGAGGTGGTGGAGGAGGTGGCGGTGGAGGAGGAGGCGGAGGAGGAGGCGGTGGTGGACTGAAGAAGGCATGTACTATTAGTCTATTGCCCAAATGCTACTTTGGGTTGAACCTAAAATTATCGTTCACATAATATTTGTGTATGGATTCTGAAACCTTGAGACAGTCTAGATTAAGAATCTGCATGATGCCATTTCGGCACCCTTCATTTTGCTATATCCAAGAAGGCGTTCAAAATCGCCGTAATTTTTACCTGTTTTTATTTTGGAAGCTACCGTACTTGCCCAATACATAAAAAAACTCATTTTTTACAAACAAGGTATCAATTAAAGAAAGTAACATAACCTATCAGTTGATATGCATTTCAAGAGATTCATTGAATATTCTGATCAATATCTCAGAATAAAGATATTTTATTTGGTGGGCAAGTTTTAGGCAGAAGTTAAAACTGGACAGTGAAAATTTTAATATTTTTTTTGTCAAAACTTCCATGAATTCACTCTAGTTTCTCCACAAATTTAGGTATGATATGTATTCATAATTAGGCCTATTCATCTTATATATAGTTTGAAAGTTATGGTATTTCGAAGTAAAAATGGCCGGTACATGGAACAAGAATATAGGGCACTCATAATCGCGATGATGAAGGCTGAGATGTATCTGACCAGTCAGAGTCAGGCAATAGCATTGAGATGTCGGCTATTGATATTGTCGACAAGAAATGTATGTCGACGTTGCCTCTTTTTCAGTGTCGTGCGTAGGCTGCTCAATATGGACAAGGTGTGTAAGCTAATAGGTTTGAGTTTAATAACAAACAAATACACGTGAAAATAGGACGAAAGAAGCATATCGTATATAAAAAGTATTACGTCATCCTACGTGAACATTTATATTCGACATGTTGATTTATTTTGTCGTTTTCGGTTAGAGATGTGATCTGTATTACTTAGATAAATGCATAATATTTGCAAATCGTTTATTTACAAGTTTGGGGCTGCAGCGTAACGTTGTCTGGATAATCATGTACCTCAAGTTTAGGGCTACAGTGTAACGTTGTCTGGATAGTCATGTACCTCAAATTTAGGACTACAGCGTAACGTTGTCTGGATAATCATTTACCTCAAGTTTAGGGCTACATCGTAACGTTGTCTAGGATCAAGAAAATCAAGTACATCGCCCCAACGCTTACGAACATTATGAATTAAACGCGGGTTGTACTAGACTCACAAAAACGTGAAGAATTGTGTAGTCATATAACGGAGAATTTATAATAGATGCCAATATCGTCCAGAGAGCAAAGTTATTATAACCCTATAGATCATGTCTGGGTCGCATGTGACCCTACCTTTTTCCCTGGCCACGACACCCTCGAAACTGCGAGTGGCGAAAGGATATATCTAGCAGGGAGATACAGGGGCGCTGAGGCGTGACGCTACCAGAATGTCGCGAACAATAGGGGCTGTCGTAAGGGCCTCCTCGGCCATTGTTGCGCAAATTCCCCCTGCCTAAAAACCGCCAGCCTAATTTTTATTCCCAGGACGGATAAGGATTTCAGGTTTTTCACGAATTTACAAATAGGGTTCAAAAAAAGGTTAGGGTCGGTTCGCTTGGGGGAATGGAGCATGTCCTTTCATAATCTGGGGTCAAAACTAGGAAAAAAGATGCAGAACTTGGTTTTCGAAAAAGCATCACATGATTGTGGATTCCAAAAATTTGATTCGTCGAAGCCCTTATTCGTCATGGGAAAAGCATCACGCTGACCGCCATGGGTTAGAGTTAATGTGGGCTGGAAACTGTCTAAATACGACTCTTAATTTACTTTCAGTACTCCAATATTGCATATCAAAGCTCAAAATAAACCATTGACAACTTTTGCTGTTGAGCAGCAAATTTTGACGGATTGAATACCGTACATGCATGTTTTTATATATAAAGATTGATTAATTTGTTTCCACAGAAACAGTTTGCAAATGCTTTGGAGGAGAACACTGAGGCTGGAACAGCTACGGAGAAGCGAGGTGGCGGAGGCGGAGGAGGAGGAGGCGGTGGAGGAGGAGGCGGCGGTGGAGGAGGAGGAGGAGGCGGTGGCGGAGGAGGAGGAGGCGGTGGAGGAGGTGGAGGAGGCGGTAGAAGAGGAGGCGGTGGCGGAGGAGGAGGAGGCGGTGGACTAAAGAAGGCATGTACTTTTTATCTTGTAACCAAATCGTAATGTTGGGCTGAACCTAATAGTATCGTCCACATAATATTTTTTACGGATTCTGAATCCCTGTGACCTCTAAAGCATGATGCCACGTGTTCACCCGTTTTGGATTTTTAGAGCTACTACTTACTACTTGCTCAATAAAAAAAACCTCAAGTTTTACAAACAATGTGTTAAATTAAAAAAGTGACATTTCCTGTCTGTTGTGATGCATTTCAAAGCTATTCATTGAATTTTCTGGTCAATATTTCAGAAAAATTGTCTTTTTGCGGTTGATTTTCAGGCAGAAATTCAAATTAGAGAGAGAAATTTTACATTAATAATAATAAAAATAATAATAGTTAGTCTTATATAGCGCAAAATCCAACACAAAGGTTGCTCAATGCGCTCAACGGGTGAAGAACAAAATTAGTCTAATTTTCCATCAAGACATTTACGAATTAGTTACTCCACGAATTTTACCTATATAGGTATGGTATGTAAGCTATTCAAAGTACAAATCTCAGGTAGGCCTATTTATTTTATATAGTTTGAAAGTTATGGTAGGCCTATTTCAAAGTAAACATGACCGGTAAATGTGAACCAGAATGTAAGGCATTCATACTCATTATAATGAAGGCTGAGATGTAGGCTATCTGGCAAGCCACAGTCAGAGAGTAGCATTGAGATGTCGACTATTAATATTGTCGACATTAAATGTAGCCTATGTCGACGTCGCATCAAATTTAGTGTCGGACTCTTTTTTTGTTTTGGGTTTCATATTCAAGTAATTTATCGTGTAGGCTATACTCAATATGAGCCAGGTGTGTTTATAAGCTAATAAGTTTGAGTTTAATCGAATAATACACGGGAAAACAGGAAGAAGGGAACATATTGTACTTGACAAAAACTCAAAAAAAGTTTCGTCATCCTTCGTGAAGTTGTATATAAGACGTGTGGATTTATTTTGTCGTTTTCTGGAAATCGTTGAGAATCGTAAAGAGTCGATTTATTAAAACCTCGATCTGAGATGAACATTTTGAACCAACTATGGAAGGAAATATTCGGTTGATGGTTCATGATATCAAAAAATCGTATAATTATCAATACTCAAAATGAACTATTCACAGCTTTTGCTAATGAGCAACACATTTTGTCGGATTGAATAGCCAACCCAGTTGGATACTATATCACCCCCCCCCCCCCCTCCAAAGAAGAGGAAGTTTTAACTATTTCAAACTCAATAAATTTAACACTGTCAGCTTACGTCAATGTCATACTTCGCATCGATTTATGCTGAGCATTTTGATTCACGTATTTGAAGACATTATCATGCCTATCAAGATTTTTCCTTTTTTTCCCACAGAAACAGTTTGAAAATGCTGTGGAGGAGAACAATGATGTTGGAACAGCTACCAAGAAGCGAGGTGATGGTGGCGGTGGCGGAGGAGGCGGTGGAGAAGGAGATAATGGGAACAGTGGAAATTGTGGTTGTGGCAATGGAAACGATGATGGGGGAGGCGATGGTGGAGGTGAGGGTGGAAATGATAATGGTGGAGGAGGCGGCGGTGATGGAGGTGGTGGTGGGGGCGGTGGCGGAGGAGGCGATGGCGGAAATAGTGGAAATAACGGGGGTGGTGGGGACAGTGGCAGCAATGACGATAGCAGCGGCAGTAAAAGTAAGGGGAGTCACAGCAGTGGTGGTAAGAGCGATAAAAGCAGTAAAGGAAGTAAAAGCAGTCCTGGCCATAGTCATAGCCATAGCCATAGTAAGAGCAAGAGCCACAAGAGCAGTAAGGGAAGCCACCATAGCCACCATAGCCATGGCAGCAAGGGTAGTAAGGGAAGCCATCACAGCCATAGCAGTAAGGGAAGCCCTCATAGCCATGGCAGTAAGGGAAGCCCTCATAGTCATGGGAGCCATAGCCACGGTCGAAGAGGTGAAATCCTTAGCAACAATGGACATGCCGCAGTTAATGCAGAACGCAAAACAACATTCATTGATGCACTGAAGAGGAGAAAAACAGTAGCCGCGCCATCTATATAAAAGCTGGTCAGTAGTTGAAGGTCCCAAGGTTGTTATAGATGGGTATCGAACATTTTAGGCGGTTATATCGAGGAATCTTAATTAATGCAGAGTGGGCTGTAAATACGCTAAAATTGCTAAAATGTACGTACAGCTTGTAAAATCGTTGTACTCGTATTAGCTGGTATAGTGATAAGTATCCCTCTTAAGCTCAGTGAGTTTATGTGTTGCCAAATTGTTTTCCCATCTGATGCAAACAATACTACTCTCGTGTAAGAGAGAATTCAAAACATCTCATATCTCTGATCTTTTCTCTGAAGGGTAATATATTTCTGTGAAGAAAAGGACTGCCTAACAAACGCCCAGCCTAGTTAACATAAATTCTCTACCCAAACCTCTCAATCACAAATAAAGTAACATTGATCAACTTCAGCAGCACTATTTTCTGTTTTTTAAGTAGAGTAAGTTTGTGAGATATTCTAATGGGGTTGAATATTCTTATGAACAAATAACACCATTTTCGTGTTGTATTGTTTTTAATTCTAAGGTTTGGGCAGACAATTTATGTTAATTAGGCTAGACCTGTTCAACATCTCTGCTCATCATGGAATGATGTTAGTTTTCAAAATAAAGATCATAGTCCTGATTTTTTTTTACTAAACTCTCACACAAATGTAATTGTTTTGGGGTTAGTTTGGATGACAATTAGGCACCACACAAACTCACTCCCTTTAACTTTGGTCGTTCAAAAAAATTCTCTGAAAATACAGCAGTTTCTTACCCGTTACTGTTCAGTTGAGGTGCAGATGTACATACGTACAGGGCCGTAGCACTGGATTTGTTAGTGGTGCGGCGACGGGAGTCGGGGGTGAAACCCCAAGCGGGGTTTGAAGGGTAAGAGCATCTCGTTGGGGGTCAGGGAGCGGACCCCCTGATGCCGTCGCATTTTCAGGAACCGAATAGT
>JAODUJ010157194.1:0-10952 GCA_027564615.1 Psolus chitonoides | reverse complement strand
AATGAGGCGAATTAGTTCACGGTAATTATTTTCTATATTGCGATAGTGTGGTGAGTCAACGTTGCAGTGTGGAATTTATCCCACATGACCTTCACCGGGAGGTCACCCCCGCATGCGCAGAAGCTATCTACGAACTAGCTTATACCACTCGGCTATCACGCAACCGCGACGGTAGCAGTTGAGCTTAACTGTAGCCTACTGTAGATATCCGAGACATTTGGGTTGAGATAAATTGTCTTTGATTTCCATTGACTCAACTATATATTCTCACACTTCCATTGAGATCATAATGCCATATTCTCTCATCCTAAATCATGTATGAACAAAGCGGAATTATGCTGATCCTAGCAACCTTTGTTAGGAGAGAGAAATGGTTATCTAAATATTAATAACATGAGGCCAATATAGGCCTAGGCTATAAAATTTAAAAGGCCGGAACTACCACCTGGCACCGCACAGGAACCGAAATAGTTTACACACATCGTTCACGCTTATGTAATGCAAACAAGACAATAGGCTAGGTAAAGCTGTTACGTCCTATGACGTCTATACTCTCAGCACCAAATATGGTAAATGTTGACGTTGTTTACGCTCTGTTTTATTATCCGTCGGATTGAAGATCGTGACTTTGAACCCTATATAGTATAAACAACTCCATAAAGTGTTGATCAATGTCAACCTTCTGTTCACCGTCATCCATGCATATCCCTCGCCGCCGCGTATCACAGCCACTGGTTTTTATGATCTCTGCGAAAGGTGACACCACAGTAACTTTCCGCACACTTCATGCCTTTATCAGCCACGTTCAGATACCGCGCACGCGACCTGACAACACTGAACGATCCTGCGACACTAACTAACAGTAGCAACAGCAGCATTCTTATACAGTAACACCGTGTACAGCATGTGTCTGTCGTTCGTATTGACCGAGTTGACTGAGTATCATAACATTATGGTTTGAAAAAATGTAGGCTAGGCTAATTGGCCTATTGTTGTAAACGACAGATCATGGTGAATCCGATAATCTAACACATTGTTGCTGACGAATTTGAATTACTGCTGAAATGGAGAAAATCGAAATGAAACATTTTAAACTAGTTCTCGTGCTATTGAATTTGGTGTTTGGTGTAAGTATAGCCTATCATTCATATCATTCAACTAATAATAATTACTCTTCAGTTCTATCTTTTGCCGTTTTGGATCATGGATGTAGACCATTGTAGATAGATATAGACTAATGGCCTATTTTCGAAAAAATATGGATTACGTTGGGCCTTTTTTCTGACTCAACAGCTTACCGCAATTTGAACTCCTGCTAAGTGCTAACATAGAAAAACCGATTCTCGTTCTATATGAAACTTTGTATTTAGTGTAAGTATAAAATATTATAGGCTATTTATCAATATTCTTTAGAATTGCCTATTGAATACTACTCAGTAGGCTAATGGCATATTGTTGTAAATTTTAGAAAACGTTGGGTCTGTGTGACGCCTTCTTACTGACATATTAGAAACTACTGTAGGCTAGCCTACTGATAAATGTACTATACGTCTAAAATGAAACATATTAATTTAGGTTTTGTGCTAATGGACTGGTATTGTGGTGTAAAGTATATGCGCTATTTGTTAATTGCCTTTTGGGTGTAGGCTATGCTAATGGCATATTGTTCTGAAATCCGGATATACCGTTTTAGTTTGGTCTGATAATCTGCCAACGTAATCCCAACCAACAAACTTCAACTAGGCTACTGCAATGGTAACATGCAGAAAACCAAAATGAAACATTTTAAAGTTACAGTTTTGTACTATCGAACTTATAGTATCTGCACTATTCGTTTGCCTTTGGAATGTGTGGTAATTGCCTCATTTGCCTGTTGTTGTAAAATTGGGATTATGTTGGATTTGACAGTGTGACACCTTACCGACAGATTAGAAACTATACTGATAAAATCTATAAGACCAAAATAAAACATGTGGAACTGATTCTTGTGCTATTCAAACTTAATATTTGGTTTAAGTATATTAGTTATCACTATTCTTTTTTGCCTTTTGGCTGTAGGCTAATTGCTGAATGGCCTATATTGTTGTAAAATTGAGATAATCGTTGGAACTAAACGATGAAATGCCTACCAAGATTTAAACTCATTCAAGTATTTTTGAACTTGGTGTTTAGTGTAAGTAGACTATAATTATATTCAACATGATGGAGTATTTTTTATTGGTCAACAAAAAGCCTTCAATAGTACATTATCACTGGGTCAGAGGTAAGAAATTTCACCTTACTAAATACAGCTGTTTGGCATGTCTTATTTCTGGTTGATTGTATTAAAGAGATCACATTAGATGGGTCATTCTAATATTTAGTGTGTAATCAAATGAAATATTACTTCAGGATAATTACAACAAAAATCCACAAACCGTCTAATTAAAATTGAACATTTAGATGCATTCATAACAAAAACCCTAACTCGAGTAGGAACGTTTAGGCAAACTAGTCACAAAAGCTCTGCAAACAACCTTGAAACAAGAAAGTTGAGATTTAAGATTTTAAGATCCAAGTGGAACATGTTGCCAAGATCAAACGTGGGAATATTCAGATATTTGATAAGTTAAGCTTTTGTAGGCCCTACAAAAACACATTTTGTTGTACACATTTTGTTGTACACATTCTGTTGTTTTAAAGACTAGACGTCAGCTTTTTTTTAGTTGACTGCAAACGTCCTAATCTTGTCTCAACACCAGCCTTTGAGGGTTTGTTAACTAGATCGGGTCAATTACACATATCTGTGTTGAAACTTGAAAGCCACATACTAGGACCTCGGGTCACATACCCTTGTCATCTTTTCAATTGGATGAGAAACCAAGTAATGCCCTTGTCGACTGTCTTCACCTGTTATACATTTCTCTGATAGATGGTATTGTTTTAAACATTGTTACCGTGATAAATCGACGAAGAATTCGTTCTATGATCTAGGTAGTGCTAGAACCCCCGGGTGCCTACCGTAACGAGAGCGGGCTACATGGCGTCGCGACAATGCTCGTTTGACCTGCTGATGTATCTAGAAATGTTCCAGCTGTTTCATCAAATATGAACTTTAACGCCTTCTTTGTTTTTAGGTTACTTCCCTGTATTTTAAGGAAGTTTAAGAAATTCTACCATCTCTAAGTTCCAGCTATTTTGTTTTTTATTCCTTACCGATTTTAAAAGAAAATTGGGACATGATACGATGGTGTGTGAATGTATGTATCGGCCTACGTTTTTATTTTGTGCATTGTACACAGCGATCGATTTGGTCTCAAATGTTTGTGTAGCAATTTTCACATTTTAGATGATTTTGTTAGCACAAATTACACTCTACCTACAGTTTTGGCCCGTACACTAAACCTGCTTGTCACTTTTAAAACTGCGTAGCAATTCCACTCATTTGCTTAGCATTTTGCTCTGCTACACTCTGGAGATACTCATTCTTGGCACACGTGGAGTACGATACATTTGTGCGATGAAGCAAGTCTGAGGTCAAACAAGTTCAAGTGAAAAAATATTGTTAACACAATAATTTAAGGAGCACATTTCAAAAAAGAAAGAAAAAAGAACAAAAACAGGTGGCTTAGGTAGAGGTTGAAGATCATTTGGGGTCGAAACCTATAACTATACTGCGCACTCTCAGACACATTTATCAAGATCATTGGATACAAACTTGTACAAATATAACCATGGGAACGTCGTCTAAATTTAGTTGGGAAAAGTGTGATTATCCAGTAGAATTATGTCAGCGGGAAAGAAAACTGTAAGTATAAATACACACAGACACACACACACAGAGACACATGAGAAACCTGCCAATTCGTTGCATATTTTGGTGGATTTTTGGCCGAATCAAAGCGGGCTGCACATTTTGTGGACCACTTTTTGTAATAAAAATGCACCTTTTCTCGACGATTTGTACGCACATGATTCTATAATTCCCGATATCAAGATTTGGAAAATTCATTTTATTTTGTGGGACCGGGCTGGTATGATACTATGGAATTTACGAGCTAAAACTAGCGCATGTAGACCTACTCATGGAGTCGAATGTCAAGGAATATACACTGATACAGGCCTACGCGTAGTTAGTATGACATAATGAAATTTGACACCTGTTTACTTGTACCACTTGCACTGTAAAGCTATACTGATTACGATCGAAATCTTGGAACACGTTAAAATCACGTTGAGAATCGGAGCAGCAGTAACCATTTATGGATGCATTATCACATCCAAAGATCAAATTAAGATTACATGCATTATAAGATCAATTCAGATGCAATTATAGCCATATAACAGATATTCCTGCTCTATATATTGATCAATATAGATAGATACCTTTGAGTCAAAGGTATTTGTTAGTCATGTAGATAGGTATGTAACGCCCACGTGACGTTGGCAAACTACCAAACCCCTAGAAATAAAGTTGATTATCATCAGTGTAGCACTCCATTTGGCGTGGGACTCGTGACTCGTGTGCGCTAGTACTCCAACGTTAGGAGTTTTGCACAGTATATGACCATTGGCCATGCGTCCTGGAGTGGTGCCCTCATATGGTGGGTTTGTGACATTTTACTTGAAGAAATGAAATGTTCATGTTGATTTAAAAATGAAAATGTCTACCAGTATCTTTCATTTTGGGCTTACGGAGCTGAGGACATGGAGCCAAATAGAAAGTCTACCGGTATCAGACCCGTGCCCAGATGGGTTCGACCGAAAACCCCACAGAAATCGAACCCCCTGCAGACTCAAGCCTCAAGGTGGTTCGCCGTAACGCATGATTTTGGCTGATTCCAATTAACAACGCAGATACTCAGGAAAAGAGCTCTTAATCGTTTGAATTCCGACTTTAGAATCTCTAAGGGAAGCCAACATTTTCGGCGCGCTTAGCGCGCAATAATCTTTCTTTCTCTGAGGGTTACATTCACAAATTCGTATAGCCCAGTAGCCAGCCATTCATTGTTTATCATTCATTTTTGCGCCAATCATGCAGTTGTCATGTTAATTCATCTCATTAATAAAATCTTACCTTGCTTTCCACAAGTAAGGCTGCCCTGTCTCATATTCACCAGAATTTTGCAAGCAGTAGACCTTTTCTCGTTTTGCATTTTGGATTCTTTTCCTCGGCTCTGTGTTGCACAGAATCCAAGAAGAATTTAAATATTAGTGAACAATTCTTTGACAAAACTTAGCACCATTTGCCATTTGAGCACCCTTGGTGGGCCCATTTTTCCCAAAGGGAGGGGGACACCACCTCCCCTCAGACCTCCTCCAGCCCCAGGATACAGATCTTTATCGGCGCATTCGAACCCCCCTTTGCAAAATCCTGCGTACGGGCCTTGGTATGTAAAATGGAAGGAAAATGCATCAAAACTTAACATCATACAGTAATCCCCCAGCAAACCATATATGTATGGAAAGGTCTAATCTTCCAGAATTTGAATCTGACTTCTAATGGCATCTGGGGTGTTAGCATTGTGCAAATTTAATATTCACAACGACGTGTACATTAGGGGGGTCGGGGAGGTCACCCCAACTTTTACGTGGACCTCCCCAACTTCTGGAAGTCCTTACATACGTTTGTGTGTGTGATGTATCACGGCGGTTCTATTGGTTGCGATTGGCTGCTTGGAATCCCCCCCTCCCCCAACTTTCAACACGTGGTTGCGCCCTTGGTGTACATTGATCCACGATACAGATATATGACACGGTGCGGTCAGCACGCTAATTTGGTTAAACATTTTACACTTATATGTGTCCTGTTTTATACCCTTTGATAGAGATATCTGAATCTGGGCATATACTTGTCGGATATCTTTTCAGCAACTTGACAAGGTGGGCTCCTCACGACTGCACACAAAATGTGTCCTGTTTTATACTCGTTTGATGTAGACTGTAGAGCGAGGCAATCGAGATAAAGTATCTTGCCCAAAGATGCTCAGATAGCAAGACCGAAGACCTACCCACTCGATATCATCAAGGCCAATCTAAGTGTGGAAACGTAGCTACCAAATATTGCATTATTTTAGCGCATATCAGCATGCTGGTGTGACCAACAGTGATTGTGTTCCGTTTATCTCTACATCTAACACTCTGTCTACCACTAGACTATTATATATCTAAAAGATTATATTTGTAGTCTTATGCATAGGCTACAATTACATACTGATGAAATGGAACATGGCGCAATGATCATTGGATCATTGGTCTAAAATGACAAGAGGCCTTCCTACATTACTTATCATTTCGAGGGTAGTCTATCGACCGCTGTTTAGAAATGTCTCAAGCAGATGACGACAACGTCAGCAATGACGACGATAAGTTATTGCACTATTTGTGAAGAAAGACGTTCATTATCTATCAACAGGGGATATTCTGTGGGCAATTTTTTTAGTACATTGCATCATGGGAATGGTAGTCCGTGACGTCCTAAATTGCCGTCATACCACTGATCAGGGAATCTACTATGTCATCATGTCGCATCATATGTCGATCGCCAGACTACCAACATGGCCGCCAGCGCATGCGCATTGAGCTGGAGAATATCCCCTATTGGGTTACCCATCTGCGCAAGTCTTGCCGGTCTTTGAAGGAGCTCAGTGAGTTTGTGCCATCCTAAATTGTCATCTCATCCAGTCCAAAAATAATTACTTTCTGTGTGAAAGAGAATGAAAAGTCACTCTGGTCTGTAGTCTTTATTGGGGCATGACTGAAACGACTTTTGCTTGTCGATCCACTGGCCGATCTCCTCTTCACAACATTGGCCAGTGTCTGATCCGATCCAATTTGTTCTGCGCTTTAGTCAAAATTAAAAAGATTATTGCGAACAATGTTTTTTTTTTTATCGTGTGCACCGATGCCATGTCCAGCTACCGTTACACACCATGCAGCCTGCGGAAATCTCTTTGGGGAAATCTCATTGGCGTTTTTTGAACACAGGCCTGTTAACAGTGGCTTTTTAGGTTTGATTCTGACATACAATACCATAAATATTGTTCTGGGGCAAAGTAATCCCCAACTTTCTTTTTCAACATCGGTAAACATTGGTGAATGCAAACATTTTTTTCAGCGAACTGTCATTCCATGAAAAACGGAACTGTTAAACACAGGCCTAGCCTGATTAACATAAATTCTCTGCCCAAACGTCTGAATTTCAAACAATGCAATTGTCATATCTTTTTCAAACAGCGATATTTGCTGATAAGTAAGGTTATTTCCAGGATTGTCTAATAAACAAATAACAACACTTATTCTCCTCAGCTGTCAAACATACACTGAGTTCCTTTAATTCATGATCTGTTTGTATTCCAGGCAAGTGAACTCCACAGGAAGTTGAAGCTATCGGTAGTGCCCAACTACTACCACCTGGTGTACAGGCACGTTGACCTGGGGACTATTATGGAGGCGAGTTGTTATCACTGTCAGTACATGAAACATACACCAACTGTTTGTTATTCTAAGGATGTTTATCATATTAAAGAAAAATCACATGACTTAAGGTGGTAGCGTGGGGCAGTGGAGTGATTGTGTTGCTTGCACTAAAAAGTCCCAGGTTCGAATCCCACTAGGTGTCTTCTTGCTCGTCAAAAAGCTGTACCGCAGTTGTTGATGGTTTTGCAAATTTCCGGTTTCATAAAAAAAGCTGTGCTGCAGTTTTTGAGGATTTTTTGAGGATTTTGTTGTAGTGGGAGAGCAATTCATTGGGGGAAACATTAGGTTCATTGGTTGGGTTCGGCACCTCTCTCAGCATTTAGGAAAGACTGTCGGATGGGGATGTTAAATGGAATAAAAATCAGATATAATTGATGAAGAGGCAGTGGCATAGCTATGTGGGTGGCAGGGGGGCATGTTCCCCCACCACAAAAAATTGTACTCCTCCCAGGTGCCCCAGACAAGAAATATTGGAATGCATATTTTTCATGTTCTAGCCATGATTAGGCTGACTGAATTGTGCCCCCCAGGAAATATTCATGCCCCCACCACCTCAGTTTTTGTAACATCACCTGGTATGACTTATAATCTTTCAATTCCAATAACACTTTCATTCTAAAATACTCTAAATTCTTCCTAGTAACAGTTTTGAAGAACTTATGATGAGTGGAAGTTGTTGTCATGCCGGTTCGTTTGGGGGAAAAATCCCTGCATGTCCGCGCTTCCTGAAAAACCTCTA
Source organism: Psolus chitonoides (assembly GCA_027564615.1). Classification (NCBI taxonomy): domain Eukaryota; kingdom Metazoa; phylum Echinodermata; class Holothuroidea; order Dendrochirotida; family Psolidae; genus Psolus; species Psolus chitonoides. The sequence goes on along the minus strand of JAODUJ010157194.1, from coordinate 2,755 downwards.
TACTGTGTTAGTTAAAATTGTGTATATCCCTCGGAATAAGCCCTTTCATGAGCTCAAAAAGGTCAAAGGTCATTTGAGCTAGCAATGTACGGGACATGATACATGCACACTTGCCCGCCACAGTTACTGGGTTACATGTGTTACGTATCATGTACGCGCATGCTTGAGCGTGTGCACAACTTGTGTTGCATTCCAAATGTAAGACTGTTGAACATATACTGTGTTATGAAGGATGGATTGACCTGATCCCATGCCAGTCACGGACATGCGCAGTTGAAATCATGAACGGGCATATTCTACTTTACAAACCACATTGGACCGATCAGAGCTGACCAGCATAATGACATCCCTGCATGTATAACTTCAGGTTCCCTGAAGAACTCATGTAACAGTCCAGGAGAAACCCTCGTTTGGGCCCCGTTGTCATACGAGATCAAAGTAAGTAATTTTCCAGCTGTTTTCATTAGGTGCAATTCAATAACGTAGTCTTGTACTGCTCACGAGAATGCTAGCTTCAAATTTCAATCCAGCCTAAATTTTGTCAACTGATTGATACCAATTACGCAAAACCAAAAGTTATATGCTATGTGTATGTATACTGGTATTTGAACTTCTGGTGCACTCAGGAGAGGCGCTACTTATATTGCTGAATTTGACTGAAACTTTACATGTTGAAAAAAATGTGACACTGTCAATGTTTGAATTTTTATGCATACTTTCAGACAGCTTGAATAGCATTTTCCCCAAATATCATTGTTTTTTCATTTTCTGATTTAAAATTTCGTTTACACACTGTATGTGTTGCAACTGTATGGGTGCATTGTGGGTAATAGCAACCCCCATGTGAAAGAAAAACCCTTGATTAGGGGCTCTATTTCGCATCCCGAAAGAAGGGTTTCTCCCGGACTGTGCAATGCAGTGGAGTTCACCTAAAAGCCAAGGTACTTGAAATCACTGACTACCTTGGAGCCCTTGCCTCATTTGTAGTCAGAGGGCAGGGCACAAAATAGTTTTCACCTGTCAGGGGCTATTTTGAGAGTGCGGTAATTTTGCCAATAGATGCCACAGTTATACACTAGTTACTAGGAAAAACCGTCGTGGCTTTTTTCAGAGGGTTATTTTGTACAATTAGGGGCCTAATTGCCAAGCATGAGCCTTTTCCTTGTTTCCGTGTTTTTCTGTGTTGCCACAATTTTTTGTTTACATGAGTATGTTATTGTTAGTAATACTGTATAAATCCCTCACAAAGACTTAAAAAAAACAAAACAATCAGGGACAATACTGGCAGACTTGCATGGTTTCGGAGAGCCTGTGATAGTGCGAGGTCGCTATCAACATTTTCAGAGTTTTTGTCCAAAGTCAGGCTCATATCTGAATTGCACAAGTTTGACCCTCGTGTATTTTGAGCCCTGTAGCTGGGCATGTTCTTGGGTTGAACATGATGACCTCTGTTTTCTTAGCAGTACAGGTTAGCCCACATCTACAACATTTCTAATTGACCAGCGCTCACATACATTACAGTTGTTTTACACCTGTATTATTTTTGGATATTTTATTGGTTTTCTCAACAGAATGTTGAACAGAAGATATACAAGAGTATCAACGAATTTGAGCTTAGCGCCCAGGACATGGTACACACGTCGGCGGTATACTACAGCGTCGATTGCGACAGAACGAGACTGAGCCAGCTGACACTGAATGACTGTAGATATGATGTAAGTTTATAGCTAGCTGACATCATATTTGTTTTAAACATCCGTTTTCCATACGTACATGGGTTGGACAATGACAAATGATTCTCCTGCAACCACATTTGTCCTTAGCTAGATCATGACTGAAATCCTTCTCTGGCTAATCCCACTGAACAACCTCATCCCATGTCTTCCTAGGTCTTCCTCATAGCTTTTGTACCAGCAAACTCTAAATATCTACATTTTCTAACCCAGTTCTTTATCTACATCCACTCTTTCAAGATGGCCAAACCACCTCAAATTTCTATTTTGCATACAATCACTTATCAACTTTTGCCTACCTCAGCTAATCTGAGCTTTACATGTCCTTTAGGTAGGTATTGCAGATTCACCTGATCATATACATGTCATTCCTCTCTAATCTGTAAAGATCTTCAGTCTTAACAAATAACAGCCCAGGTCTCGCGGTATCGCTACCCAGCTGTGTGAGAAGCACCATCAATTTTCCACACTAGTGTGGGTTTGACTGGGCCTTTACAAGAAATGTAAAGAATAATGGAGCATTAACTAGTATTATTTTTGTTAAAAGGAAACAGAAACACCAGGTTGTCATCTGGCCGGGACAAATTTCTACCTCATTATCAGGTGATGAGAACTCTGCGATGTCCTAGGTGGTGACCGAGTAATCACCATCTACATGGACATGAAAGTAGCTCAGTGCGTTTACATTTCAACCAATGAGAGAAGAGTGAAATGTGTATTTGGGCATTTCCATGGTAAAAGGGTACAAATGTGTGACATAGAGAGAGAATTTTAAACATCAATAGTTTCTCTCCCTACAAAGATATTATGTATAGATGATCACTCCATGCCCAAAAAATATAATAGTGAGATAACATTTGAACCCTTGTGTGAATGACATTCGGGTAAAAGTGGTCAGATTCACGTTCGTAACATGGACAGACAAAGGACACTTAAAATTGCTTTAATTATATTTCTTGATGAACCTTTTCAAAGAAAACTTATTTTATACTTTCTATAGTCAAAATAACTCTAACTAATTG
>JAODUJ010157083.1:0-10953 GCA_027564615.1 Psolus chitonoides | reverse complement strand
TTATTTTTAGGCAAACAAAATGGAATGACAAGAACACAATCTGTACAAATTACATGCAGGAAACTGGTGTAAATAATCAAACACGACGGAAAACGGGCGTGTAATAACACGAATGGATAAAATGTAAACACGATCGTAAATGAACAAACATTAACGTAACCGTTACGTTTGTAGGTAAGGGGGTCAAGGCATAACAAAATCCGATCGTGGAAGGGGAAAACTACAAAATAGTTTGACCAAAGCTAACAACATTAAGTCCAACTAACGTAGTAAGTGAGAGGTGTTAAAGTACCTACAATGGCGGGAGGAATACCGAAAAGCCATGGGAGTTAGGATAGGCTAGGCTATAGGCTGACACTAACACGCCTAAATAATATTAACAAACAGGCTGGACCAGGGAGGGGAAACAGGCCTATAAATACTGTTTTCTCTGTATTTTTCTTCCTGCAAAGGATACTTAAAGCTGGGAATGATGTCATTGGTTGAAAAACTTAATACACTTGCGAAGAAAAATTCCAATAAATTCCAAACTTCCGGTATTGATAGTTGGGGCAACTTTGGGGGGGGCGGTGTGAAAATCTGTTTTAGGGGGTGTACGTCTTGGACTAACTGCATATTGTATCAAAAAGGAGCCAGGTATGTAAAGCGATGTAAATTCCCAAGATGCATTCTGGGAATCAGCAACATCAGTTGGTTGGTTCTGTAAGAGAAGACGATGCATTTTCAGCAAATTTATGTCCTATGAGAGCAGCTGATATCCACTGTAGCCACCGTCATGGTCCTCAACCCATGTAGCGATTGTTCCACCAAGACACAACAGACACACACACACACACACAGATGGACACACATACACACCTACTGCTACATACCTGAGAGCAGCCATCTGAATAATGTCATCATCCTGATCATTGCTGTGGCCACCGTCACTGCCCTCACATACACACAGATACACCTAACATTAAATACCTCTGAATCAAAGTCTTGTGAGAGCAGCTGGTATCCACTGTAGCCATCCGATTCATTGTCGTCATCCTGAGCATCACTGCTGCGACCGTTACTGTCCTCATTGTTTCATGAATGCACCACACACATATACCTAACACTACATACAGTACCTCTAGATCAATAACTTGTGAGAGTAGCCAGTATCCACTGCAGTCATCCGATTCATGGTCGTCTTCCTGATCACCACTGTAGCCATCGTCACTGTCCTCACTCTCATGAAGACACTACATCAGGGGGTTCGTTTCAAAAAGCCGGTAACGGGTTATTTTTACCCCCTATAACATGAATTGCTACTGCCTATCCCCCCCCCCAACAAAAAAAATGGGTGGGCAGATTGGGTACTAGGCCAATAACATATGAAACAGCATAGGCTACCAAGGATAGCCCAAAACGCCTTAACCAAGTATCAAAAAAGCTTATTTCCACTAAGGTCTCAAAAGAGTGTCCCAGGGCCAGTAAAAATGGGATCTCGGGAGCCTGGTTCCTAGGAAATGTTGTCAGCTTGCTGGAAATGGCTACAGAAAAAGGCATGGGTAACAGCAGATGCAAGTAAATAAAATTCTATATGACCTTAACTGTTACAAAGGGCCATAAAACAATTATAGATCTATCTTCATCTGGCCTGGGAAGTGTCATTTCCGGCAATCCAGGTGGCATATTAGTGCAAAAAAATCTTTGTACGTTACGCGCCAACCGGTGGCGCTCCGCTTAGATAGTGTCAAGTAATGGTTGCAAGGCCAGAGCACATAACACTTAGTCCGGTGCCAACCCCTCCCCGCTCTTCAGTTTTTTGTGTGAAGTCAATGCCAATACTGTTTCCGCCTATTCATTGAATCTTACCTGCTATACAAAAAAAAAACTCCTAGCACATCAGTGTTTATTATCCCAACTTGTAGGGAATGGTCCTTTGCACTCCGCACTCTGCTCTATACACCAGAGAGCTTCAGTCATGTTAAGCTCAGTTGATGCTTGTACAAACTCATCTATGGGAAGTTACACAAAGTGTGAATTGGAATGTAGGAAATTGTCTACAAATTGAAAATTGATGATATTTCATATTTGGGATATGGGTTGTGGGGTCATCAGTTAAACTTCATTGTATGCATTGTGAAATGTTCAGAGTATATAATAGAACTTTTGTCCATTCTTGTATTACATAGGGACCAGCAGGGGAGAGCGGAGACAAAGGAGAAATGGTTAGTAGCTGTTGTTATATCTTGTACAGTAGGTGTATTTGTGTGTTCTTAATTCCTATAATATCAGAATTATTTTACTTTAGCATATGTCTGATCAGGGCCGGATTACCAACTAGGCACAGTAGGCACTGTGCCTTGGTCTACGAGAAACGTTGGCTTGGCTGCCTGGGAAAAACTTGTGTTTGACATGTGTGTAATTTCATAAACTTTTTTTTTTTATTTGACAATTCAAACAGGAATCAGTCACAATATTTTAATTTACAGTATTTGATTAAATGTACATAACAAGTTTGATTAGGCCTATGTAGTAATTATATTACACATATTTCCGTAAAGCTATCAGAACACAGTCAAAATAAAAATAAAAGATGATAACGCCTATACGCAAAGCGAACTCATAGCCTAAATGTCGGTCCCAACATCTAGGCAATGAAAAGTCGGTCACAAAGTCTTGGCCAGTGCTGTGGACGAGTGGATAGAGGCAGTGGCACGTTAACGTTACGCAGCCAGGAGTTCCGGGATCGAATTGCATACGGGCCATAGTAGTGTGGGTTGGTGAAATCCACGGTTTTCCCATGTGAACTGGTCTCCAAAATTGGTCTCCAACAAAATATATCAAAATTGACCAAAATGGTAAATTGGATAGCCACTCGACGTGTAGTGTGGCATAAGTCAAAGGCCTTTCGGCCTCCTCCACAGATGTGGCAACTTGGCATCACACAATAATCTGGTATGTTATGACACCCGCAGCCCGGAAATTTAACAGAAGGAGTTGGGGTGGCCAATCGGTAGTTGCCAGGTATTATATCGGCAAATGAGGGGGTGCACGGGCCCAATATGGGGTAAGTATATGTCGCTCATAGATTCCCAAACCGGGAGTTTTGGCGAATTTGTATTGAATTGCATCTCAGAGTCTGACAGTTATTATGACCTTGTTCTAGACCAGCGGTTCCCAAAATAGGAGTGGCGACCCGAAAGGGGGTCGCAAGAAATGAGGGGTGCAAATCGTGTCCCCCCTCCCCCTTACCAAAAGAAAATAGTGGCAATGTTTGTTATTTCATCAAAGGTAAATGTTGAAAATATTGCACCAGCTTGCATCTTTGGATCTTTTTTTTTGTCAAAAAAATTGTCACAGTGGAAAAGAACACCCCATCATCTTAGACCCCTCCCCAGGTCAGTTTTGCTATATTCCATTTGGACTATGACTAAAAAGTGCCTTGGCCTACAAAATCGGTAAACCGGCCCTATGTATGATGTACCACCACAAATGGTCTGATTTCAAGTAAGTTATGCCCAAACCTCTAAATTTGGCACCATTCATACCATCATTCGATAGTTGGAATGCACACTTTTGTGTGGTAGCTCTGAATTATTAGATGATGTCAAAATATAGATCATGTATCATCCCTTTGGACTTGTTTCAAGCTCACTGCTTTAACCCTCTGCAGAGGGAGGATATGGGGGGGGGGGAGAAGGGCACCTAGAGCAGGACACAGGTTGCGACCAGTTCCTCTGGCACATGCTTGACCCATGCGGTCAGCAGCACAGTGACGAGCCTCACACGAGCTAGTAAAGATATTCTGCTGACTAACTGTAAATAGTGACGGCCTGTCAGTCATTTTCTGGCAACAAGGCCTCCTGTGGGACTTGCTTACTGGCAGGGTGCTTAGTGTAGTTACGCCAGCGGACAAAGTTGATTTCGGACTGTTTTTCGTGGCCCACACATACAAAACTACCGGCACATTAACAGTTACTAATAAATATGACATACTCAGTTGAAAAAAGTGAGAAACATCTATGCAGAACTGAAGCAAAATCACACCCAACTTTTTCCACGCATGTTAACAGCTACCCTGTACGAACACGTAGTAATGAATATTGATAAAGTATAGTGACCAAAATTGAAATAAAACCGGCAGTTCACGACTCCATGGAAAGGTAACATCTATGCTGCTCTGTGATTGGTGGTTTGGAGGAGGTCGCTTTGTTCGAAACAGACTTGAGGATATTCGATTACCAGAGAGCTGGGCGGCCGCGAAGAGTTAACACTTTTATTTTGCCCATAACTCATGAATTAGAGGTGTGTTGGAGTGAATGTTTGTTGTGTTACTTTTTGAAGATGAAGAAGTGATTGATCTCATTGAATCTTGAGTTCTTGATAGGTTTGACATTTCAGCAGAATGAACTCTGAATACCGGTTTAAAAGAAGAGGGGGGCCCTGTATGACCTGGTACGATAATTTTCGAGCTGCCACGAGTCTGTCAGTGGCAGAATGCTCTTTCTCGCACACGTCTGAGTTCGGTAGCATATTCAATTTCAGCTGATAGAGTAAATTTTTCTCTACAACATTATGACTGACATGTTTTTAAGCTATAAGAAAAGTGCTACAATAAATGTGATGCTACTTAGAGAGATTGTTAGTGCAATAGCAATATTGTACGACAATCCCTCCAGTTTCGTTCAAAGCATGGATGGTCCCACAAATGAGTTTCTGACAACAGCTGGAATACTCCAAGGTGACACATTGGCTCCCTACCTGTTTGTCATTGTTGTTGACTATCTCCTCAGACAGTCGGTGGATAAGATGAACATGAAGGGTCTGGACATCAAACGCAGCCAAACATCTATAGATAAAGATGAGTACCTCACATATATTGACTATGCAGATGACATCGCACTTCTGGCAGGTCATTTAAAGAATGCTCAAGATCTATCACTAGCACTTGAAGATGCTTCAATCAAGGTCTGTTTCTTTTATATGCAAATAAGACTGAATACATGAATGCGGATGAGGATCGATGTAGTCTACCTATAAATTCCAATAAAGGTACTCAACTAAAAGAAGTAACATACTTCAAATACTTAGGGTCTTATGTGTCCAATAGCAAGAAAGACCTCATGTCACGCAAGGGTCAAGATTGGAGCGCGTGTAACAAGCTGCACGATATCTGGCTGTTCAATATCGCAACTTAAACTAAACTAGCGTTCTTGTGGACAATATCCTTCCATACAATTCTGAGAAAAGATTTACAAGATCGACTTGACGGAACATATACTCGGTTGCTTATGAAGGGCCAAACTATACCCTGGCGAGATCTGTGGTAATATACCACCGATATCCACAATCGTCGCGAATGGCACGCTTCGCTGGTCACTGTCTTCGTGCAAAAGAATAAGTGATCTCTGATGTCATCTGTCTTAGACTACATTGTCCCAACAGAGGAAGAAGACCCCTCAACTATATAGATACATCGCAAGAGACACACAGCAGGACGCACAGTATCTGCCAAATCTAATGAGGAACAAAGACTTCTGGCGTGGCGTGGTGAAGAATATCTCGGTTGCGACCGCTTGATTGAATTGTTGATAAGGCAAACTTCAATTGAGCTCATACTTGGTATGTGTGTTCACCATAATAAGTACATAGCCTCCATTGTTTTCGGTTGAAGTCAAGGATCATCTGAGGTCAACAGAGGTCAAACACCGAAAACCTTATACTGTAACTACCATAACTCGACAGAGCAAACTTCAATTAAGTTTATACCTGGTATACCTGTTCATCGTAGTTAGTATATGGTCGCTATTGTTTTTGGTTGAGGTCAAAGGTCATCCGAGGTCAACAGAGATCAAACACCGCAAACTTTGTAACTGCAATAATTTCATGGGGCAAACTTCAATTGAGCTCATGATAGGCATGTGTATTTGTCATAGTTGGGTACGTGGTCTCTATTGTTTTTGGTTGAGTTCGAAGGTCATCAGAGGTCAACAGAGATCCCATAATTAAAACATTCTAACCACCATAACTTGATAGGGTAAACTTTAATTGAGCTTATAATCGGTATATGTGTTTACCATAGGTATTACATGGTCCCCATTAGTTTTGGTTATGTTGTGCGAATGGAATTTGACAGATTCGCGAAGCGATCTTGGCAACCCGATTTCTACATAAACAAAACAGTTATTTTTAGACAGTGAGCAAACGGTGACGTCATAGCTATCGTGTCATAACCACATAATTATAAAAAGGAGAATGACCTCACGCCCAGTATACTGAAGCTCTGCATGACACACTAATGACGTACCTCTTAAGCGCTAATTGCTCACCGCGACCTGACCGCGTAATGAAAACAGCGTGGAGAACGTGCGCATGATCAACATGCGCATGTCAAAATTGAATAATTACTCCGATTTTTCGCAAGTTTTCGGTGCAGAAATCATTCAAAGACAGCAGAGGGTTATAATTCTACAGATTATCACCGATTGTTTATGTTTATTCAAGGGGAACATGGAAAATATTACAAATTCGTGATTGTTCACTGTGTAGTTCAATGCGGAGAACCGCCACATTTGCCGTACCGAATACCACGTGCCATAACGCTAGGCCTGAAACACTCGTTAAGTGTATGGGCTATTTACTGTGTTAGCCTTCTTCTTTTTCATAATTCTGTGGTCATAACAGACATTGGCCAGACGAGTTTCAACGAAACAGATATTTCAGCACAAAGGAGTGACGTCATAGCAGACACATTTTTAGTTACAAACACGTCGCAATGACATGCATCATCAAGAAGAGGTTTCAAATTGTTCTAAGAATAAAACAATTAGGAAGACTCCTGAAATAGGAGACATCTCAAAGGTTTGAGTCAGGTACGGATATAAATAGGCCATAGGTGTTAGGCTATTTTCAGTGCTTATTTTAACATTCAACAAGATGCTAGCCTATCAGTTATACTATTGTGGGGATCGATTCCACGAAACCTCTAAGTGCAGAGATGTTAACCATGCAAGTTCTACAATACAAGCCTATGACCTAGATCCTACACCTAACAAAGGCTATGTTATCGAGAAAACGCCAGCTGGTTGAAGGATCCTAAAAAACTGAATCTATATTATTAATCGTTCAGTTTTGGATTGCTCTCAAGAAGTGGAGACTTTCGCCCAAAAACCTAGAGCAGTTTTCACGTTCGCGACAACATAAATCGCGAAGCCTATCTACGACACAGGTCGTACACCGACTATCAAGCGACCGATGACTGAAGCGTACGTGGGACATTCGTCTACCCTGGCACATAGTAAGAGCAATATGCTACGGCTAAGATTAGATTATAAGGCTAATCCCCAATCATCCAAATTAATGTATATTATTTAATTCTTGAATGAGAGGACTGAACGAATACATTATTCTTGTTACCTAAAACCAGCCAGTCTTATATATTATTTAATATTTGCCATTACTGATCACCCGTATTTTTAGCCTTCAAGGTGGAACAGACAAATTGTCTTAAAAGGTTAGTACAATACTGTGTCCAAATTGAGGGCGTCCTTTGATACAAGTCAGAACGTAACAGTTAAGGTTAAAGATCTTAAACACTGAAGACCTTGTAACCACCGTAACATGATATGGCAAACTTCACTTGAGCTCATACATGGTATGTGTGTTCATCATAGTTAGTGTTTTTTTTTGTTTTCCCCACCGAGCTCTTACGAGTTATTACGCGTTGTTAGAAGTTTTTTACGAGCCCATACGAGCCGTGTTACGAGTTCCTACGAGCTTGCGAGCGTTTTCAAAATGTCTGCAATCACAGGAGACATATGGCGAAGTAGGTGTTGTGACTGTTACGAGTTCTTACGAGTTGTTGTTACGAATTGATAGGAATTGGTACGAGTTGATCACTCGCAACAACTCACAACACAACTCGTGAATGTGTGAAAGTTGCGTAAGTCTTCATTATTTATGTTTATAGGAGAAAGTCTGGAACAGGCAAGAACGACACCCAAGAAATACATACTGCCACTAGCCATGGGAACCCAGCCTTCCTTGACCATGGTAACGGCGGGACAAGACAGGACCAGCCGAATGATGGAAGAAATATTCGGAATCCAAATCTAGATGAGGGCGCAACAAAATACCACGACATGCACAGCCTAGATAATATACATAATGATGAGAGTTATATAAATATTGAACGAGCTAAACAATTCAAATCTGACAGTTATGAGTATACTTATGCTGACGCAGTAAACTATTAGGTCGTGTACATAGTATATACGATGGAAGTATCATACATTTTTTGGGATCTCCGGTGATACATACTGTAGTAACTCATTTTTGATTGACACTCATCGTTGAAGAGGCCAGGTCGTCTCGGACACAATTCCACCTTCTCGTCCATCGTGTTCTGTTCTGTTCGATCAAATTCAACAATCGATTTGCATACTATCGTGTGTGCCTATTTTGTGTATTAATAGGCTATACCAAAAAGGCTAGTATATTAGAGGCTGTCGGGCAAAAATCAGGCCTACTGACAGTACACACTGTGCAAAGTTCGAATAACGTCAACAGTAGTGGTGTTCAAAATGCCATACAGTTTGTTACATAAACTTTCATACTGGATTCACATATCGTTAGATGTTACCTTAACCGAGGTTTCCGGAGTTAAATCGATCGATTGATTACAACCGATAACGGATGGTGTTCAACAAATGGAGGCAAAGCGATGTGGTGCCAGTGTATTATATGTTTGAATTATTATTTTTTAATTCATTTCAATTAAATCCATTTAAGCTCCATGTGAGCATTACCACTTTATTTTAAATCTGATTTCCCCACTTTTATCAATATTCAACCGTTGTTTTCCGGAGAATTGTGTGTCAATTACATTACTTCGTTCCATTATGAACAAACCACAGGTTACATATATCGTTTAGCAGCATAATTGTTTTACACGTAACATGCCGACGCGGCCTCTTTAACTCTATAACCCATGGCTGTTATTGGGCAGGGGGAATTTGTGTAACAAAGGCCAAGGAGGCGCTTGAGACAGCCCCTATTGTCACGCCTCGGCGCCCCTGCATCTCCCTGCTAGATGTATGATCTCGCTACTCGCAGTTCCGAGCGTGTCGTGGACAGGGGAAGAGCTGAGGTCACATACGACCTAGACTTGGTCTATAGGGTTATACTATCCCTGCACTTTAGTTGGAGAGAGAGAAGTAAAACGTTGTTAATTAGGTCTATGATAGACCGCCCTGTTTTCGACAGAGTGACAATAGCAATGGAGATAAGAGGTCCGCGCTATTTTGAATTCTCTATCGCACAGCAGTAGTAGCCTATACTGTTTAGAATTAATTGAGATGGCAATGTCAATTTGGCAACCCACAAACTCACTGAGCCCCTTTAATAAAGAAAACGTAGGAAAAGTTAAGTGCCGGAGTGTTCCAGTGTTGTATAGTAGTGCACTTGTGGTAGAGGCAATACTGCTTGTAGCTGTGTAACTGCATATAGCAGTTCACGGTGGGACTATACTGGGAGTGTGGGATCCTCATGAGTCCCACGGCCCGAGGTGTTAGAGGTACCGTGCCTTGCCTAAGAACACGACGCAACTTTCGGGGAGGACTCGAACCAAAGATCTATCGCACAGTAGCCCTGAGCCATACCGCTCAGCCGCGGCAACCTAGTGAGGAGGTAACTTTCATCGATATTTTTCATCCACGTCTTTCGAAAATACAGTAAAATATTGACTTGGATCACATGATGCTCTTCGACCAAAAAATATTGCATTGTGGAAATTAGCGTTCTTAGAAATATTTGATTTGATTATTTGATTATTATTATTCTCTTACTGTTAGGCTTTGATGCAGGTTAGACTTTTTCCTCATATCTCCCGACTTACTTACATTGTCATATTCTCTCGGGTATTCAATCGGACCATGATGCAGTCGTTTTGAAAATGCGTACTTCAAATATTAAGAGAGAGGTTGGGTTCTGGAAAATAAATGTTTCCTTGTTGAAGGACGAGGTTTACATTCGAGAGATTCGTAAGATTATCAGTGAGGCGATGTCGGAATGGGACTTGAAGCATACAAATCCCCAGAATTTCTGGGAGTACTTCAAATTTCTCATTCGATCTTGGTTCATATCTTACTCTAAGAAAAGGTCTTGACAAGCACGAGAAAAAGAGTTACTATTGCAGAAGAATATCGCTACCCTAGAAACTCGTTTTCGCTGTGATCCAGCACCCTCTCTTAAGCAGCAAATTTTAAATGAGAAGCGTCGAATTGATAATAGGCCTATATATATATATATATATATGAGTCCAAAATTGCGGGGATTATGGTCCGATCAGGAGCAAGATGAGTCGAAAAGGGTGAAAGGAATACTCAGTAGTCAGTAGGCCTATTTCTTGAATTTAGAAAAACGAAATTATGAAAAGAAGTCTATCCAAATTTTGACTAATGACAGTGGAATAGATATCACAGATCCCTGTGCCATCTTAGATATACAGTAACAGTTTTATCGAAATTTATACTCTCGCAACAATGTCTCTTGTAATAATGCCTTCACCATTTCTCTTCAAGTTCCTAATATTAAAAGACACCTGTGAAAGCGCTTTAACAGATGATGAATGTTGGGAAGCTCTACAAAATATGTCATCTGGCAAAGTACCTGGTAGCGACGGGTTGCCAGTGGAGTTTTATAGAAAAATTGACAAGAAATCTTGTTGTTATGTCCTTGAACTCAGGCCACTTGGTTGGTAAAATGACACAGGAACAACTTCAAGGCAGAGGAATTATTACTTTATTACCGAAGGAAGGGAAAAATCTTAAGCATATTACAAATTGGACACCAATATCCTTGTTGAATGTAGATTACAAGATAGCTGATTCCTGCCTTGCTACTAAACTGAATAGGCCAGGCGGAGAAGGGGGGGGGGGGGTATCGTCACTCGAGAGCGAAATTTAGGAGACCTGG
>JAODUJ010156972.1:0-10953 GCA_027564615.1 Psolus chitonoides | reverse complement strand
TGACATTGGTCTTCATTTTCATAATATTTCCGTCTATATTTTCATAAGTTTTCTAAGTCTCTATCAAGTAGATCTTATGATTTCTTGTCCTCGTGTTTGAAGCCGCATTCTCTTCTCGAATTAATTCAGCAATCCGAATGTTAAATTAGGTTAACGCGGATTACCCTACAATTGAGCTGACTTGTACTGCACATCTGACAAATTCTTCATTGTTAATGTTGATGACAGTGGTATAGAACACATTAAAATGCTAGTAAATGATATTAATAAAGTCTATTTTTTACGGACAATGTTGTTTACATGATTACTATTGAAAAAAATATATCCTGAGTGTTAAAATAGGTTAAATACCAGTTCATACCAAAATAGAAACTTCTGACAATTACAAAGTTGAACAAATAAACCTAATGGTAAAAGTCTCATCGCAAGTTATTGATTTTGAAGTTTCTGAAATTTCAATTTCAACTGACCTGATTGAGCATGCAACGTTTGTGATGTCATAGTTCACATGGGCTGAAAAACTCTTGTCAGGTCTTTATAATCTAACTGCATTTTATGAAACCTAGTTGAAAGGTTATGCCGAAGTTGAAAATGTTTTTTGAAAAATATAATTTTCTATCATAGTGGTTGCTTTGCTAAAATTCAAAACTCATCAATTTCCAGGACAAAATTAGTCGTCCAATTAAAAAGGCTATTGTAGAGAAAGTGAAATCGTGACATCATAAGATTGATGCTAAACAAGCTTTGTCAGCTAATTTGACAACTATAAAAGTGAGATATCATGAAAACGGAAATAGATATTTAGGTGGGGTTTTCAGATAATGACCGAATACATTCTGCTCTACAAGATATCAAGTTTTCATTTTTGTCTGGACTATCATTTCAGAGTGCCAATCAATTGAGTTGACATGTATTGCATATTTCTTACCACATTCTGCCCCCCACCCCAAGAAAAAGAGTCTTCATATGTATATGACAATGGCATAAACACCTGTTAAAATTGTGAAAGTAATAGAATAAGTTATTAAATAAGCTTGACTATTATTAACACAGAATTGTGTAGTGAGCTGGACTTGGAACATGGCAGTGTTAGTTACCGATTGAATGATGCACGAACAGAAACCTTGGAACAAGGCACAACGGCATGGCTTACTTGCAGATATGGATATGATATGGTTGGGGACCGGAGGTCTGTTTGCGATGATGGAATATGGAATAACAACCAAACGACATGTATACCAAGTAAGATTTCATATTGTGAATCGAAGAAAAAAGGTTAAACAAAATATTTTCTTCCCCATGAGCAATGTTCTCAGCTGACCATGTCCTCACGTACCTTACTCAAGGAGGTGGCGGATCTGGGCGTGCCCCCGTCTCGCTTTTTTTTGGAAAGTCTAGACGTTGAATGGTGCTATTTAACTCACGCTAGGGGTGTCTGGGGGCATGCCTCCCAATAATTTTTTGAAAATTTCAAGCAAATTTGTGCATTTTGAGGGGTACTCCAGGCAAGAACGCGAAGAAACAGGGTTACCTGCATTTTTTTATTCCTCGCTAGAGGCAAAAGGAATCCATGCAGTCACGCATGTCTGTGTGTGTTTGTGTATGTGACGCTGGCCTGGAATGATGATGATGATGATGATCACGATAACTGAACGATGCAAGGTTGTATCCTATATAGTATTACTTGGGTGGTGGATTACCCATGGTGAGTAAATAGTCGCTATTGTATTTGCTGGAGGTCAAAGGTCATCTGAGGTCAATAGAGGTCAAACACTGAAAACTTTGTAAACAACATAAGTTGATAAGGAAAAGTTCAATTAAGTTTATACTTGGCATGTATGTTCACCGTAGTCAGTACTTGATCAGTATTAATTTTGGTGGAGATCGAAGGTCATCTGAGGTCAGCAGAGGTCAAATAGTGAAAATCTTGTATCTATCGTAACTCGATAGGGCAAACTTCAATTGACCTCTCACTTAGTATGTATGTTCATCATAGTTAGTATATGGTCTCTATTTGGTTGAAGGCAAAGGTCATTTGAGGTCAACAGAGGTCAAACACTGAAAACCTTGTAAACACCATAACTTGATGGGACAAAGTTCAATTAAGTTCATATTTAGTGTATATGTCACTCATAGTGAGTACATAGGCCCAAAACAATTTGTTCGAGGTCAAAGGTCATCTGACGTTAACAGAGGTCAAATAGTGAAACCTTGTAATCGCTGTAACTCGATAGGGCCAACTTCAGATGAGCTCATACTTGGTGGGTGTTTTCACCAGAGTCAATACATACTCACTATCATTTTTGTTGAGGTCACAGTTCATCTGAGGTCAACAGAGGTCATAAAGTGCAAACCATGTAATCAACACAACTCAATAGGGCGAACTTCAATTGAGGATTGAGGAGCGAATTCGGGCCTTCAGCGATTGGGGCGATAGTCTTAATGTGAGAATTACAAGACAAAACTAGAAATTTCCATACCAAGAATGCTGAGAGAATCAGCTTGGGGAAGAATCTGAACAGCTATAGAGAGAATAGGCACATTGGAATCCTTACAAGAAATAAGTAAATTTGGGGTATTGGTTTGGTTAAACGTGATAAGGTTATCAAAATCCCAGTCTAATATGGAATCCCAATCAGCGTTCAATTGGATAGCAACTAAAGTTCGATCAGTAGCATAATCAGTCCTACTGCGTGGAGTCGAAAAGCGGAGCGACTGATGGAGAGTAGAGTCATCAGCAAAAAGAGTGAATACTATTGAAAGTAGAGCCAAGAAGTAAATATGGGAAAGAGTGTTGCGAAAAACACAGCCCTCGGGAACACCAGCATTGATAGGGAAGGGCTTCGAGAGAACACCATCGACCCGGACGGAGATAGAACGGCCGGTGAGAAAACTGTTCGTCCATGAAATACGATTAGGACTGAACTCAAAAGAAGGAAGTTTTGCAAGTAGGCCAGCATGCCATACACGGTCAACAGCTTTCGCAATGCCCAGAGCAATAACCCTACTTTCACCAAACATATAGAAAGAAGGTCACCAGTAGACCGGCCATGACGAAACCCATATTGGTGGTCATTAATTGAAGAGTGCAACTTCAGACAATGTAAAACATGCTTTTTGATCATGGTTTCCATAACCTTGGGAACAGATGTGATAGCAATCGGCCTGTTATTAGGAGGGTTGGATCTGTCACTCTTCTTAGGCACAGGACAAATATGTGCATGTTTCCAAGCAGTAGGGCAACAGCCCAATGAATGAGAGAGACGCTAAAGCCTACTGAGAATAGGCGCGAGCTCGGGAGCATAGTTCTCAAGGACGGTAGGGGGGATACCATCGGGGCCTGAAGCTTTCTTGAAGTCCAGTCTGAGCAAGGTTGGACGAACCGTTCGTGTAGTGAAAGGAATGACTGTGATGGTTTCAGAGAGACTGGGGAAAGAGGAGGGTGGGGATGAGTTGAGGGGGGGGTTGTGTAGAGTCTTCAATGGTGGAATTGAAAGAAAACAACTTGGCATATATATTGCCTTTGGTACTAGCTTCACTTTCCAGTGCACCATCAGTATTCACAAGAGAGGGGAATTTTGAAATACAAAAATTATGAGATACGGATTTGGCCAGTGACCAAAATAAACGCCCACAGCAAGACAGGATGTCAGCTTGTTGGCCATACGCAAAATGAAGGAGTTATCGGCCTCATCGATCACATCGGCTTGTCGGGTGTCAGCCGAAGGAGATGACATCCAGGCTTTGACTGACAGACTGCCCAACTCTCCCGAATCGTCCGGAGGCTTCCTGGATTTTAGACCGGCCTCCTGGATTCCCGCGATTTTTCATTATTTGTATGTATAAGAGAGCTAGCCACTCTTGAAAATGGAAATTTGTATCTATATGTATGTGTAGAAAATGTATATAATTAATGTTGATAACATATGCTTGTATTTTGTAGTTGTTCGACGTGTTGTATGTCGGCGACGCAATTTGAGGAGCACGTCAGGAGATGCGTCGCAAAAAATTGTGTCGCTAAAAGTCATCCTGGAAATGAGTGTCTTCAGGTTGGGCTGACTATACATATAACTATATCTACATCTGCGCATTGCTTATTTCAATCATCTACTACTTGTGTGTGTTCACGACGATATATAACGGTAATAACATAGTGCGCACTGAGATAATTTGGTCCTTTATAAGATGACAAGTTATTTTGTCAAATATTTCACTTTTCGTTTACAGGTCCTTGCAATGAACAACGAATTGACATGGGGAACTGGGAGGCCAACTTCGACACTGCTCGGTCTTCGGAAAATAAAGCTCTGAGACCGCATGGAACTCTCGCCACTTTCATGTGCAAAGACCACGGATACCAAACATCTGTTCAGAAGTCTTGTCGATTTGGAACTTGGCAAGGACAAAGTCCGCGTTGTAAAAGAAGTAAGTAACGTCTCCCTAAATGAAATACCCTCCTGAATAGAGACCATTTGAACAGACCTGATAGAGGGCCTCACGGCTACCAATGAACGCTCCACATCGACGAACTGGAGATTCTGACATTCCTCAGGGCTGTTCGGCTTGGAACCAGCTCTCATCGGGTCACGATGTTCTCTTACAGCACAACGGTTGATTTTCACACAACGGTTGGACAATAGAAGTGATCAAAGGGTCGCTAAGCAAGGGGAGGGATGAGGGTTATCGAACTGCATCCGCGGGAATCGTCGCATGGGAGAAGCGTAACCCTCTCTGAGACAAATGTTGTTATAATTGATGGTGTTTAGATGCACTATAGTGCTGTATGTAGCAACTTTTAAACTAACAACAACATTTTTGTATAGTCTCACAAGTACAGATTTTAAGATTTGTCTGCGGGTGTAAGAGAAGTGCAACCAAGCATCATACAATCCTTGGTGCAATTTGTTCACATGTGCGTTACATAAATCCGTTATACGTGGACACTTTGGAACTGGTTCTAATCAAAGTGAACCCACTTAAGACGGAACCAAAAACACGCTAGCTGACGCCTACATCGAATTGGAACTAATACTTGTTACAAAATCGATAATAATGATAACAATAATGTGTGGATTGTGTGGGTTGAGGAGTGGGAGTGGGAGGTTGATTTTTTATCGCGTTCTTGGAAAATATATTGACTCAAGGAACCTACGCAGTCATGCCTCGTATGTGTTAGTGCGCGCGTGTGCGTGTGTGTCTGTGACGGCTCATAATCGCGTTATCTGAAGAAAGCCAACCTCCACACATTTTATATTCAGCATGTACCTTCCCCACACAGAGTATATCAACCATATTGTTGTTAGTGCCACCTTGTCCAGAAGAAGAGGCTACCGCCTCTTGAACTGGTTCTCCCCTACACACACAATGCAGTTCCAAGGTCATTGGAGGTCATTAGAGGTTAAACACTGAAGACCTTGTAATCGCGAAATCTGAAGAACGCCAACCCTCACAAATTTCATATTTGGCATGCAGCTTCCCCACAGTGTTCATGAACCCTATTTTTTGTAGCTCCAAGGTCATTTGAGGTTATTAGAGGCCAAACAATGGAAACCTTGTGATCGAATATCTGAAGAACGCCAATCCTCACAAATTTTATATTTGACATGCAACTCTACCATTCATAGCACCTAAACCCTATTGTTTTTCATGCGGGGCCAAAGTCATTTGAGATCAAACCTTGTAATCATGTTATCTGAAGAATGCCAACATTCACCAACTTCTTATTTGGCATGTAGCTTCCCCACACTGAGTACATTAACTCTATAGTTTTAATGCAGTTCCAATGTCATATATGAGGTAAATGGAGGTCATATATTGAAAAAACTTGTATTGTGATATCTGACGATATCCAACCCTCACCAAATTCATATTTGGCATGTAGATTCCCCACACTAACTACATGAACCCTAGTAAGGTAGGTGCAATTCCAACGTCAATTGAGTTCACAATTGGCATGCAGTTTACTCACAACATGAACCCTATTGTTTGAAGTGCAGTTTCTATGTTATTTGCGGTTCAAGTGGAAAGACAATAACATATACACACTTTGCATGTAGCTTCCTTACATGAAGTACAAGCAACATTGTTTTTATACAATTTAGTGGTCAGTTGTGGTATCAATAGAGTAAAAATGTCGGAACCAAAAGGCACTTTTCAAATACCTGTTGCTCCGATATTAAACAGATACACTGTTGTGGATACCAGATGTATGCTGTTTGTGTTGATGTTATTATTGGTACCAATTTATAGCTGTATTTTCTTCAAATCCATGATACTGGCATCTGAAAATTGCTGATCAATTTCAAGATTCATTTATCACCATAGAATATAGCAAACCAGAACCAGACATAACAAACATTTACTGTTATCACTCAATCAGCTATTTAATTCCAATTGTCAATAGTATCTGACATTTTAAATCCCCCAGTTGTGTTAGGTAAATAATAGGGGTAAACTCTCATTGGGATAATAATCCATCAACATGGTCAAAAAACATGCAGTCTTCGCAGTGGCCTTGAGAAGATTGTTGATTTTTATGAGAATGACTGTTGTCCTAAACTCCTAATCTGAGAAGGACAGTACTCTAAAACGCAAAGCAATTTGAGTAATTCAAATTTGTAACTTGATGATATGGACTGAAAGAAAGGCCCTCTCCTCCCTAATTTACTGGAAAATCTGCAATACTGGTCAGCTTAATTGATGTTATGTATGACTCCTTGACCATTCGATGTAGGTTAATTTGCCTGAAAAACACCCCTTTATTGCCCAGTTTGTACCCAAGCAGCCAAAACTGATATGTTGTGAAACCATATTAATTAATTTGATGTCCTAAAAGCAAATATGTTTACGAAAATCAGATATTAAAAACAAATTTCCCATGATCTCAGTAGGCTATTAAAACAAACTTGAATTCTTATGACGTCATGTGTCATCATAACGTGTAACAAACTTCGTTGCGTAGGTAACCTTCCCGCACACAAAGCAACGTAGACAGTGTGCTCAGATCGTTTAAGTGAAAATAGACAAGAGCAAATCCAAAGGCAAGGAATCACTATGCGACTCTGCTTTCTTGTTTATTTAGTGCCGAATCCCAGAATCAGTTAACTTCCTATATGAAGCACAGGTGAAAACCATCACAGAAGTGACATCGTTGATTTCTGAACTCTACTCATGCTCTGCTTTTTGGACCCTACAACCGATGAAAATCACTCCGTTATCACATACCCAATCATACACTCTACAACGGACCTCAACTTTTCCGGGTGTCTCATTGGCGGCTTAGCTCGCCAAAGTACCTTTGGGTAGAGGCATTTAACTACGAGACGCATTCCTTCCTTCCTTCCATCACAGAAGTTTATAGTGCACGGAATATTACAAAATTGAATTATTATTTCGAAACTTTTTCCGCTCTAAAATCGTGCGCATGTGTGTAGTTGAACGCGCATGTAACCTCCAGGACTAAACCCACATTGGCGATCTTCACAGAAAATGTGGATGTATGACGTCACGAACTGCAACTCTCGTGATGCAATGTTCTTCGAAAATATGCATGAAAATATCCCCTATTGCTTAGAAAAAGAAACTAAGATACTAAATGATTTTACTAAACAAAATACGTCATTTGGGATAGTTGTTTTAAAGCCTCAATCTGAGTTGAAAATATTTGGATGACAGTTCATGATATCAAAATTATCAGAATCAAGACGTTTCTATTCAATTGTGAGGATTTCATTAGCTGACAAAGTTCCAAATTCTGTTTCTGTAGCGCCCAGTTAATTTTTTCCGAAATCAATACATTCAATCAATATTATTTAGCCTATGTCCAGACCTATTTGAATAACAACCACAGTTTTGATATGGACCATGGTTAACAAAATGTTAAAATTAAATTCGCAATTTTACCATCGGACTACGTCGGCGATACAATATTTATGCAATAATTCTTCATTCATTTTCAATGAGAAAAGGAAAAAAGTTTACAATCTCACTGCATTGGATTGATATATTTAATAAATAATTATTATAGTGATCATAAACCATTCGGAGTATTATTTAATTTATTTTAACTTACTTTGGTTTACCTCCCACCAGTTCCATGCGAAGATGAACGTATAGATAATGGTGACGTGATATATAAACCACTGACTTTGATTCCAGTACATGGCTCAGTAAGAGCTTTCTCTTGCAACGAAGGCTACGAGATTGTCGGAACCGAGTTCTCCAGCTGTGACGCAGGAAATTGGACCGAAGTACTTCCCGAATGCACTAAAAGTAATACTCTTCTTTTTATTTGATTTTCTTTCTTTTTTTCAAATAAAACTTTGGCAGTCCAGTGCTGTAGAGAAGGAAGACGGGACCGTAGCGCAACATAGATGACAAAATCTACAATATGCGCAAACACTCCATTAGAACCCTGGTTTTAAACCAGTCTCGTTTTTCCATCGAGGCTACCCTGAGCCTTTCTTCTCTCAACCGTATTCTACCACAGGTGGGAATAATTCTTAATCTCTGTCACTGAAATATTTTTTTAAAGAAATTGAAAACTGGTACAATTGCATTGTAATGTTGCTGCCAAAAAAAACAGAAACTGGCAAAATATGATATTTGAAACAAAGGGTATATACTACCTCTGCCGCACTGCTCAAGTGTGAGTATTTTCTGGAAGGGGGAGGGATAAATCGTTTCTTTATCTTCGAAAAGTAGCACAATTTCACTTTTCTCCATATGCTATCAGCTACATTATTCACGAGTGGGTAATTGGCAACACAACAAATCTAGCATTTGATGTTGGTGCGTAGACTTGCATAACCGTTATGTTTATTGGGTTTCCTTTTGGTCTCAAAGTCATCGCTCGTTCATTAACCGGATTGTACCCAAGTAAAATGTAGCTTTGGCTTTCTGAATTATCAAACCGACACCTATTCGTTTTCTTCCACTTTCCTGAGTATACAACCATGTTACCATCTTCTGTTGTGTACCTGCCTTGTCCGACACATCTCCGATACTCATAAAATCTTGATTTGCGCAACCATCTCTTTCTCTACTATTTGTTGCCTTCCGTGCGACATTCCATGTGGCTAGTATTGGTTTCTTTAGAGGGGTGCTGTTTCGTTCCTTCCTGAGTTCGTCAAGAGCAAGAATTCCCGAAGTAGGATTGGTCCTGGTCTGTCATAAACACCAGCTGTACTCCAAGCAGTACCTCTCTCTTCCCCTGTAGTGTTTGTAGTTTCTTCTGGCCTCCGTTACCCTCTTCCTGTTCATCCGATACCTTCTTTTTGTCCTGGATACTGATTTCATAACCCTCGGGTCCCCCGCCTAAGATACGGCCAGGCCGCAGTATTTGACCCTCGGCTCAGACCAACATAACCAGACTATCAAACCGTTTGTCTATCTTTACTTGAAGAGACGCGTTTTATGGAACGCCGATCGAACGAAAATGCATTGCTCCTGTGTACATAGCAATTTTTGTCATAGGGTACATAGCCTTTCCGAAATTGGTTTCAGGTCAAAAATTAGTCACAGCTCAAAATTGGTATCAGCACAAAATTTGTATCAGCCGAAAATTAGCATCAGCAGAAAATAGGTATCAGCTCAAAATTTGTATCAGCGCAAAATTAGCATCAGCACAAAATTGGTATCAGCTCAAAATTGGCATCAGCTCAAAACTTGTATCAGCTCAAAATTGGTATGTCCACAAAACTCACTGATCGAACCAAAATTTGTATGTGAGGCCAGAATAGCCAAAGTTTATATGGAACGCCAAAATGGCATTTTTTTATACAACCGTATATCAGTAAATCTACCATTTAAAACATAACAAGAGATAACTAGACGGTTGCAAAAATCCCGAAATTGCGCAAATCAAAATTTCAAAAACGGACGTCATTGAGCTCATATTTTGCTTCTTTACGGAGATCTAATTTATTGCAATGAATTCGATCAATTTTCGGTTCGATTTGCGGCTTCTAATGCAGAAAAACGCACTTCTTTGTATATCTTTGTGGAATCCTGACCGACTTGTCTAATGCTGACATATATGTAGTAGTACTACAGTGCCGTTCCATTGGACCTACTTCCTCAACGTTATCGAGTTATGGTCACTCGAAAATGCTAATTAACGATGAGTAATTATTTTGTTTCAGAAAATGCCCCTGATGACACTGTTGTCCCCTAACTCCTTCACTGGTAAAATGTCTTTTTCCAAAGGGGCATGGGGATCAAAATCTCTGTGGACATTATAATTATCCTCACAGCGTGTAAATTATGCTAACCCACTATATTTAAGTCCATAAGTCCATATAAACGAAGTCCATAAGAATTTGTACAGGCTACCTGCATCCCATAGACCCCAATATTTCCGTGCAGTACCGTTACCGTCCGACTTTCGTCTAAAATGAAAATACCTCCAAAAAAAAGTTACGAATATCCCTTCACGAAATTAACTTCCTTGTATGTGCCACATGTGCTAGTTAGTATACAAATAATGAATGGTTATGAGTGCAATGGTCAAAATATTTCATGAGTTGAAAGATTGAACGTTCCCTTCAACGAGGCGAAGCCGAATTGAATGGAACAAGTTCAATCTTTCATCGAATGAAATTTTTATACCATTGCACGAATGAAAAACATTCGTTATTTGTTTTATACAACACCTTTGGATCTTGCCAGTTCATCCAACAATGTGCATCTAACTACGTTATATTGTGCTGTATAATATAACCTTCACTGTACTATTCAATGGTTGTGACGTAGGCGTGCAATAGGATATTTATTTAATGGCATGTGACCAACAATTGTCCAATCAAATGTCGAGGATACAATTGGGTGTTGTATAATAATTTCTAACGACGCCACTGACAGAGTGGAAATTTTATTCTGACATTGGTCTTCATTTTCATAATATTTCCGTCTATATTTTCATAAGTTTTCTAAGTCTCTATCAAGTAGATCTTA
>JAODUJ010156861.1:0-10953 GCA_027564615.1 Psolus chitonoides | reverse complement strand
AGCTTCGGCTAGGGGTTATCCAGCGATGAACCAATGTCCCGTCCTGGGGGCGAATTTTTTATTCCTACACGCCATAGCAATATACGACCAATCAAACTGCTGGAATTCAATCATGTGATGCGATTCTCTAAAACCAAGTTCTGGATCTTTTTCCTCAGTTTTGACCAAGGATTATGGAAGACCACCCTTGATACTCTTTGGGGACTCATCCCTAACCCTTTTCCTAAACCCTAACCCTGATTTTGAAACGAATTTGGAAATTTATGAGGAGAGAATTTCGCCATGGCGTGTAGGAAAAGAAAATCCGCGGCCCGCGAGGCGATTCATAAATGCAGTATTTAAATGCGAATGATGATATCAATATCCAAATGACCTTTAATCGGGAACAAATTCCCCACCCCTGGTGTAAAGCAAAAACTGTCACTCCAATCTTGGAACTTACCATGGATTTTTACCAAATGAGGTCTAACCACTTTCCATTTGCAACGTAAAGCAAAGTCGGCACGCAGTGCAGTGTGAAGGTCTAACTTCTGTTGTACTGTATTATTTACCTTACGGCTGCATACGCAAACCAGGCTGTCCACATATGCGTTGGATTGACAACTTAACCAAATGGTCCGGTCGTTCTGCAAACCAGCTACTTGAAGATGGCAGACGTCGGAATAATATTATAAAGTGCTGTAAACCTACCTCATGTTTATGATCTTTGAGGGGGTAGACGGGCAAATATGACTTATGACTATTGATTAGCAAAAGCATTGCATATCCACCAATGATGAACCCAAAAATGTTTCGGAGTATTCAGGTCAAAGGTTGCCATCCTTGACAGATATGGGATGTGTTAACTCTATAACCCACGGCTGTCATTGGGCAGGGGGAATTTGCGCAACGATGGTCGAGGAGGCGCTTCAGAAAGCCCATATTGGTCGAGACATTCCGGTAGCGTCACGCATCAGCGCCCCTGCATCTCCCTACCAGATATATCCTTTTGCTACTCGCAGTTTCGAGCGTGTTGTGGCCAAGGGAAGAGGTAGGATCGCACGCCACCCAGGCGTGGTCTATAGGGTTATACTATGCCTGCTATGGACAGTCGAAGGCAGACACATCTCTGTGAAGCACATATCGTGTTCCCATGGTCACTACAGAATTATTTCTTCATTAACTCGATAACCCACGGCTGTCATTGGGCAGGGGAATTTGCGCAACAATGGCCGAGGAGGCGCCTCAGACAACCCCTATTGTTCACCACATTCCGGTAGCGTCACGCATCAGCGCCTCTGCATATCCCTGCTAGATATATCCTTTCGCTACTCGCAGTTTCGAGCGTGTTGTGGCCAGGGGGAGAGGTAGTCGCACGCGACCCAGGCGTGGTTTATGGGTCAAGCGGCGTAAGCTCAGCAGCATAAGCCATTAATTAAAATTGTAAGGAGGGGATATATGAAGAGATTTTTTCATGATAACTATTGCATACATACCTACCAGAAAAAAAGAAAAAAAATGGGGATGATCTGCTGCAAGGTTTCCATCCTGGGAGCAGAGACGTAGCGAGGATCTCTGATTGGTGTTGTAAGGTCAAAAATTCCGACTGGATAGGTTTTGAAGCCCAAAAATTCCGACTGCCGCACGAACCGAATTGCGCGCTTCGGTATTTAAGTGTCTGATATTTCGGCCAAGTGACGTCACGTGGAATGAAAAACAAGCAACTAAACTGCGCGCGAAGCCCGCGAAAAAACGGATTTCATCGATGGTTGCACCGCAAATGGCCCATTTGGGACAAGTGACAATACATGAAGAGACAAGCCAAAAATATTGCACGCTTAGTAACGCAATAAAAACAATTGGGTTGTGATATCCGATTTGGGCTTACTGTATGATCGACACATTCGCCACAAATGAAACCAGATGACAAGAAGAAGAGGAGTGAGTTTGGGTAGGACTGTCATGTAGGCTATAGTACATGCGCATTTAATTACACATTCGGCATAGCCCTTAGTTTCAACAAATGACAAGGAAAGTCAATAATACCGCGCACGAAAAAAAATCCTGATTAGAAAACAGTTGATAGAAGCTGTTGTCCAAAGTACGAAGTCGGTGACTACACACGACAAGAAAGAGTAGCACAAATGGGTGCGCAGCTGGCACAATGTCATAATGTTGGGAGCCGGAATTTACCAATGGTTGACAAAATTAACTGCGGTAGTAAGTGACTCCAAATAACAAGAAAAATTTCCAAAATGCGCGCAAGGCGCGCGAACAAATCTGTTATGTAATGCCGACAGTCGAAATTGTTATTGTTCTGACCCAAAAACTGTGTTTCGTCCATTTCCGTATGAACAGGAATTTATGAGTAGTTTGGAAAATTGGAATTTGGTTGCAATTGACATCAAATAACAAAAACAACGTCTGAAATACGCACGAAGCGCGCGAAAAAAATACGTCTTTCGATGTCGGCAGTCGGAATTTATATTTTTCTCACCCAAAAACTGTACTGTGTCAGAAATCCATTATCGTATAAAATAGAATGCGGTTGCAAATGACACCAAGTAACAAGAATAACGTCTACAATGCGTGCGAAAAAAATATTGTTTTGATGACGGCAGTCGGAATTTTTATACTTCAAAAACTGTAGTTTGTCAGAAAATTCATTCATATTCTTACTTATGGTACATTTTACTACTTTCCCGTAGTCGGAAATTCTCGGATTTTCCCACTATCGTCCGTTTGACCAAGATTGGTGGTGAGAACCCCCCACACTCTAGCGACGTCTCTGACTTGGAGATACGGGATGTGTTAAGCAGTCAGACTTGTAGTGTGAGTACATTTGTATGAGTACGAATACGGCGAAAAACTACAGGTTGTGAGCAGAGACGTCGCTAGAGTAGAGAGGAGTGTGGGGCACCCCCCCCCCAATATTGGTCAAACGACAGTTGTAAAATTCGATACCAACTATTTGTAAAATCCTGCTTATACGAAAATGGATTTTCTGACAAACTACAGCTATTGATTGGGTGAGAATGATAATAATTCCGACTGCCTACATTAACAAAAACAGACTTTTTCTGTGCACTTCGCGCGCATTTCGACGCTGTTCTCATCGATTGGTGTCATACGAAAGTAGATTTTCTAACAGAGTACAGTTTTAGGGTCAGAAAAGTAAAAATCCCGACTGCCGACAAGTACAGTTTTGGGATCAGAAAAGTGAAAATCCGGACTGCCGACATTGAAAACAGATTTTGTTTTCGCGCATTTTCCATTTCATTCTTGTTATTTGGAGTCGCTTGCTACCGAAGTCCAATTTTTCAACTCATTGGGAACTTCCTGCACATATGAAAGTAAAAGTGTTCGGGTTAAGAAAATAAAAATTCCGGCTCCCACGATATTACGATACATTTTGCCCGCTTCACGCGCATTTTTGCTACTTTTTTGGGTCATGTGTAGTCACTTACTTCGCACAACAGTTCTATTAACTGTTACCTGATAAGGAAAATGAAGAAAATGTGCCCGCTTCGCGCGCGGTTTTGTTGTTTTTCATCGTCGTGTGTTGGCACTTATGCCGAAAGTGCCGTCAAATACCCGAGGACTATAGCCTACATGACGGTCCTACCCAAACTCACTCCTCTTCTTCCTTGACATGTCATCTGGTTTCATTTGTGGCGAATGTGTCGATCTTACAGTAAACCTAAATCGGATATCACAACCCTATATTTTTTTACTGCGTTAAGGGTGTAATATTTTTTGTCTCTCCATGTATTGTCACTTTTTCCAAATGGGCCATTCATAACCCGGACATCCGTAGTGCAAACGTTTGCACTGATATCAATAAATGCTTGCAAAATGTCATGAATACGACAACAAGTATAGTAGCTTCTACAACTGAAGGTTTAGGAGTACGAGTACGGCAATATGGGGAAGTGGTAGAGTGTTGAAAGGGTAAGGTTTTATTTGTAGGTGAGGGTGTAGTTGGTGCTATAGGTGCGGGTGTAGAAAAAGGTGTGGGTTAAAAGAGATATGGGCAGGATAGGGGGCAGAGGATGTGGTTAACGAGGAAGAGGGAACGTGGATGCAGGAGAGTAGGCCTTAGTAAGTTGTATGGGGTATAGGTGGGTCTGGAGGGTAGGTAGGTGGGTGTAAGAGTATGTGGGTGTGGAGAAGAAGGTTAGGTAGGTCGTTAGTGGCGATAGAGGTCAGAGGTGGTGAGTTCTGGACGGAAGTTATGATTAATTAGTGTTGGCCGTTGTAGGTATGCACTTGACATCTAATTCTCTATAGTTTCCTATATACCTCATTCACGAAGTTTCAGTACGCCCATGTATGCCAAAAAACACTCAGCCTGACGTCATGCGGGGTAGACATGTAGACATTGCCAATTTTTATATTTTACCGTCAGATTTATAACTAGTCGTTGGAAAGATGAGATATTCTCCATGCATTTTTTTTAGGAAATTGCTCCATGGGAGTTGTAGTTTGTGACGACATAAATTGCCGTCATGCTACTCCATGTATACCACGGATGTAGGATGTATACTTTACTGTTACCTATTACATTGTTGTGCATCAATTTCGAGCAATGTGCAATACAGAGCCAGTGCCTCTACCTACCGGTACGTCATCATAACGCATAATCTGTCCGTCGTCGAACTATAAACATGGATCTTGTCGCGCATGCGCATTGAGCTGGAGAATATCCTCTAATAACCCTGCCAGTCAAAAAGTTTGTCCTTGGAATGAAATTTGACTCAATTCGGGTCGTAGCGCAATTTCATGGCAAACAACATACATACTGTCACAAATCTTATTATCATTCATGTTTGCTCAAAGTATACGAAGAGAATAGTTCTTCTGGGGGTCGAAATGTGATCAACACTCAACCAAATACGATTCACAGCTATTTGGCAATCCACCATGCGGATGCCTACTGTAACGCGGATTAACAGACACATTTCTCTTTCCCATCAGAAAATGTCACATCACGGGATGCAATTGTTAATTTTTTAATGCCATGTTTTTAAACATACTTTACCGGACAAAGGTTAGTACCTATACCATAGACCCGGAAGTGTGCAGACGTCAACACTGCAGTGTAAGTCTGCTGCAATCCTTCACCAAGTCACGCCAGCCATGCAGACGGAAATTAATCCTACCCCTCGTTTTTCCCTGTTCCAAACTCTTATGCTAGCGCCAAACGAGACGGCAACAGGTCCCATTTTCAAAGTCTTTGGGTATGACTTGGCCGGGATTTGAACCCCGGCCTCCCGGGTGGAAAGCGGACGCTCATGACTGAACATCAATTGATCTGGCCAGTACTGCCGATTTTAGGCATATTTGGGGTAAGAGATAAAGGCAGTAACGCGGATATAATATAAGTAACATTATTTATTTATTCCCCAGTTCACAATTTTATTTCATCTAGGCACACATACGGATACCAGTAGGCTTGCATATATTTCATTTGGTTTCCGAAAATAAATTAGATTAGATTAGATTAGTATGTAGGCTTATCCAACTAGGCTATAGGCTATGAAGATAAACACGGACATTTCTTCTTTTATAGTACTGTAGTATGTCACGTTGTCGTATTCAGTGAACATCAAAATACGCCAGTTAAACGAGCTAGTCAAGTTTGTGTGTTGCCAAATTGTCATTGCATGGAATAACTCAGCCTTCCAATGTTTATTTCGAAAGGTAATGCCATTCTGCGACGAAGGGGGCTGCCTACCATAAAGCCTAGCGTAATTAACATATTAATTCTTTTGCTAAATTTATATTTTAAACAATGCAAGATAATGAATGATCAATATCAATATGTTACTTCACGGTATTCAATCCACTAGATGCGTACGTTTCAGCATGCAACGAGGAATTGGCTGTTCAATCCCACACTTCTATGAATAATAATAACATATACCACACTGACTCTCAACACGTATATATAGAGTCCACGATTAGGGGGAGCTAGGGAGATGGCACCGACCAAAACAAAGTTGGAAGTACGAAGCGCGCAAAAAATAGTTATCGTGTCCGATCACAAGTGACATCATATGGCAATGAAAGCAGGAAAAACCTACTGTGAGTGGAGCGCGCGAATAAAGTGTCTTTATGTCTGGGTTATATACAGCACATTCGGCACATCTATCGCAACATGACAAGACATGGAGAAATACCGGCTAGGCTACTAGTTTTTTGGTTATCTTATCCAATCTTTGGGCTATAAACAGCACATTCGGCACACACGATACTGGATGACATGACAAGAATTCAAGAAAGAATAATCACCAATGAGCATGCGAAACATTTTTGGTTATCATGTATGATATTTGGGTTCTAAACGACATATACGGTACACGTGGCACCACATGACAAGACAAGGCAAAGAAACACTACTGCGCGCGAAACGCGCGAAAAATGTTGGGTTATAATGTTTGATCTGTAGGTTATCAACGGCACATGAATTACATGACAAGAAAGAACAAACACTACTCAGCAAACTTTCCATCACCATGCATGAGCTTCGGTGTTTATTGTCAATTTGAAGGGCACATTCGTCACAAATCACACCAGATGACATGACAAGACAATAAGGAACACTCACTACTGATCGCGCGCAGAGGTTGCGAAAAACTTCTGGTGTCATGTATAATCGTCAGGCTTTAAACGGCACATTCAGCACAAGTGACACCAAATGACAAGTAAAAGTAACACCAGGAATGTGCGCGGAGGGCGAGAAATGTGTTGAGTTCTAATGTCTGATCGTTTGGGTTATGAACTGCACAAATAACACCACATGACAAGTAACATCACCACTGCTGCTCTTGGAGCGCGCGATTGTTCTTTGGTTATAATGTTCTATCTTTGGAGTATCAAAGGTATTGGCCTACAGTCAGCACAAGTGACACAACATGACAAGTAAAAGTAACAGTAATGTGCGCGCAGCGCGAGAAAATGTTTTGAGTTCTAATGTCTGATCGTTTGGGTTATGAACTGCACGAAAGACACACCACATGACAGCATGACATGACAGCACCACTGCTGCTCCCGGAGTGCGCGATTGTTCTTTAGTTATGTTTCATCTTTGGAGTATAAAAGGTATAGGCCTGCCTTTGTCACAAATGACACCACACGAAAAGATAAGTAAAAGCAAACACCACTACGCGCGAGCGCACAAAATAAATATTGAGTTATGTCCGATCTTGATATCTGGTTACCAAGTCCGATCCGAACTATATATGGACACCACGTTCGGCACAAGTGACACTACATGACAAGACTTGTAATAGGCCTGAACTGTGCGCGAAGCGCGCAAACATGGGCCACTTATGTACAATTTTGGGGTTGAAACAGCACATTCAGCACACACATGACAAGACAAGAAGGAACAACATTACGGAGTACTCGAACTGAGCGTGGGAAAATGTTTGGTTATATCGTGTAACTATGGGTTAGCACGGCCGATCTTGGGATCATAAACTGCATGTACATTCGGGACAAGTGGCATCAACTCACAAGAGAAGCGGAAGAGAATTACTACTGTGCGCGATGTTGGGTTATCAACGGCACTTTGAGCCGAAATGACATCACACGACAAAAAGAGAATAACACCACTACGCGCGAAAGATTCGGGGTTATTCCGAACTTTAGGCCGATCGAAATTGAATTATACGAGGAGACAAGAACAACACAACGTCATTGTAAGCAAAACTTCTTTTGGTGATATTACGGGTATTTAGCCTGACATTAACATCAGGTATAGACTGATATACTACGGCAAATGAAATTACACGACGAGGGAAGAAAAACAACGTTACTAAGCGAACTGTTGGTAGAATAATTATGATCTACTATAGTGAATGACTGAATATATAGGCTAGCGTTCAAGATAGGTCTGGAGTTCGAATCCAGGCCGGGTCATACCAAAGACTCATAAAATGGTACCTACTGCTGTATTGAGTGCTTGGTGCTCAGCACTGATAGTACGGGGTAGGGTTCTGACAACACGCCTTGCCAGCGAGTCAGAGTATGGCTGACGTCCTGTGGGCAAGAAATTGCTTGTAGGGGGCGGCACACGCGCACACAGATATTCAGAAATAATACACATATTCAAGTATATATATATATATATATATATATATACATATTTTCGTATATATGTGTCTTAGAACGCACACGGTGGAACAGTAAAGAAGACCATGCGCGCTTTGAAACTTGTTAGGGTTTATTATTGGAGTTGATGTTGTTATGGTCTTTCAACACAAAGCTAACATAAAAAATACACCTTACCCCACCCCCTACAAATAAACATACCTTAAACACATTGTAAAGATTTTATTTTTATGATTGGGGGCACGTGCACCCCCTCCCCAGTGGCATCGCCACTGCCTCCACACGCGATGCCACAGGATGAGTGTAATCAAATACTGTGACGTCAGTGGAAGGAAATCTGCCGAATAAGTGAGACAGCAGTGCATATTTAATGGATAAAACTTACTAATAAAGTATGCGACGCCATTCTGTAAAGCAAATGCCCACGCAACCAAGGTGTGAGTTGTGCTGAGCGTTGTGACCATGTTATCCAGTATAACGCCATTCGCTTTCACCGACCCATTGAAGAAAAATTTGCGAAGCGAGAGACCGATGAAACTTTTCCATTTATCCATCATATAATTCGGATTAGGCTGTCGTCCACGGTCTGACTGTCTAAAAAATAAATGGAATAATAAAAACGAAAAGGCATTCATAGGAAAATCTTACCCAAACATTCAATATCAATATGTTATAGCACATTGGGAAGTATGCCAGTAGCACTCCATCCAATTTTGTGGCATGTCCGGTAAGCGATACAATGATGCAATCTGAATTTTGCCATGTTTAATTAAAAAAAGGGGTTAGCACCGCTACGTTTTTCTATATCGATATTTTACATTTTCAATCACTATAAACTAGTAGAGTTTATACCGACGCAGTGAGGCAAAACTTTAACCCAGTGCTTTCCAAACTTTTTCATTGAGACCCCCCTTTGCCCTCCAGAGTAAGCTGCGACCCCCGTACTAAATATGTTTTTAACAGAGTGTATAAACAACATTCAGCACTAGTGAAACAACTTGACAAGACAATGATGAACACCACTGCGCGCGAGGATCTGGAAAATTTTGCTTATCGTGTTCGATGTTTGGGTCATATAAACGCGTGCATAAAACTGCGCGCGAAGCGCGCAAATTTTTCCAGGACTTCGTGTCATATTTGGATTATAGTATAAACTGCAACTTCTGCACAAGTGACACCAACAATAAAAAAATACACACCACTTCGCGCGAAGCGGGCGAAAATGTTTAGGTTATCGTGCCCGATCTACCGGTTCAGGAAGCCAACTATGGCTCACGAAGGAACCCTGGGATTAAGTCTGATTACCTTGACACAGTTAGCACAAGTGACACCACAACACGAAAAGCCACTGCGCGTAAAGCGAGCGTAAACAAAATGGGTTATCATGTCCAATCTTTGGGTCATAATATAAATGGCACATTCAGCACTAGTGACACCACATGACAAAGCAGAACACCACTGTGCGCGAAGCGCGTGGATTTGTTTTGGGTTATGTCCAATTCTTTTGTTATAATAATAACGCTACATTCAGCACAAGTGACACCACATGCAATGACAGATAAAGACAGCCACCATTGCTTGAGAAGCGTAAAATATTTTGCGTTATTATTCAATGAAAATTGAGCAAGCAATAAACCAGATTGTGCAACATCAGTTTATTTATATCTAATATACCATGTGCTACCACGAGGTTCTCTGAGATGCCGCACGCTTGAAAATCATCATTCTTCCCGGACGCGGTTCTTTGAGTCAAACAATTAATATGCTGCACTCGCGTCTATAAAAAGGATGAGATACAGCTGTAGTCCGCGCCGCAGCCGATTTGGTAAAAATCGATTAAAATAGCCGGAAACGTAGCTTTTGTTTTAACAAACATCTGATTAAAATACTTGATCAAAGAATCTTTTTGGGTTGATCGCGGCGAAAATTGCCGCCATTTTTTCTTTCTCGGACACGATTCACGACCCCCAAATATTTTTTCGCGACCCTCTTTTGGGTTGTGACCCCCATTTTGGGAACCGTTGCCTTAACCTTCGTGATAGGTGTTAATATGTTCCACATTACTTAGGCAGCTAGCCGGTGCAGGAGTAATACACGTGCGCATGGCGAGCTAACGATACCTAGGCTAGCCAACTACTGATTAATCAAATTCGTGATATCACTAACGCTCACCCCCACCATGATTGGGGCTCACCATTAGTCTTATAACCCCCCCCCCTCAGTGACCTAGCTAGGACCTTTTGATTGTGTATACGTAGTGCCGGATTTATGAGAGGAATTGCCCCTGGCTCTCTGCCAGAGGGGGGGGGGTTCGGGTCAGCCATGTGATACTTCTAAAAGAGAGAAAAATCTTAAATAAAAATTACTTCAAAAGTTACAAAATATGACACAAGTTTGCATCTAAGCACCCTTAATTATACAAAAATCCTCACCCTTCCCTTAATACTTGGTCCGGTAATCATAATGAGCCTCCAGTAAAGCTATACTAGAATGAAACTATAGGTGACATCAAAGCTTGGTGCGGGTGCAGGAATATATTGACGAAAAGCGAAATCACATAGAAAAAGGAACTGGAATGCAGGGTGTAGCCTACTATATACAGAAACCTGATGGATGTTACAGGAGTCTGAAGCCCGTTGGGGGACGATTATATCTATCAAGTTTGAATACAATTCAACTTCAAAGTATTTGACCTCAAATTACCACTGATGACCTTCAAATGGCCTTTGAAATTGTCGGCACTGAATGGTGATTATATCTGCCAAGTTTGGATACAATTCAACTGACGGTTACAAAGTTATTCCAAATCAAAGATTTCTTACCATTTGACTTCATAACCTAATTAACATTCATCAG
>JAODUJ010156750.1:0-10956 GCA_027564615.1 Psolus chitonoides | reverse complement strand
GGTAGCAAGTACTAACTATGATAAATGCACACACCAAGTATGAGCTCAATTGAAGTTAGCGTAGCTTTGGGGCAGTGACCTACCAACTACTGTATTGCTATTATCAGGGTGTAGAAAATCAGAAAGTTGACAAAACGTGTGCTATTATTAGAGTGTCAGAAATCAAAAAGTTGCCAAAAATTTATACGTGTGTGCTTCTATTAGGGATTGAGCTTCTATTAGAATGAATACGGTAATACTACTTTCAATAGTACTGTTGTTTTTGACAAGGTAAAAAAGGCCTAAACTTGTTTATAACAGTCAACAAAGTGAAAAGTGCAGACAAAAAAAAACCCATCCATTTTCTTCGTTTCAGGCTGAAGGCAGTTAGAACTACTTTGTCGCTTTTGCAAAATCGCTAAAAATAGCCCAAAGTCACATTTTCAAGCTCATTTCCAAATTTGACAGAGTACTCCCAGGGTCGTCATGTGTAATGTAGTGTCAAAGAGGTGAATGTGTACATCAGACCCATCCTTGGTGGAGCAATCCTCGCCCCCCCCTCCCTTCCTTCTCCCGCCCACCTCTCCAAATTCTTGATCAATGCACAAAAAGGTTTCACCCATCCTCCTTTAAAGATTTCATTTTGGATGGAGACGAGTGCCCTCGACTGATTTTTGCACAACCTTGACACGTCGCTGGGGTAATTAGCATCTCGACACGACATAGATTGCGTCTCCTTTTGCTGCATCTTAATCTTCCTATTTCTGAACCATCAGACGCTGGCGGCTACAGATTCCTCAAAGGAGTTTTACCTCTTGACTTGTTCGGCGAGTAACTAGCTTTAACAGTTTTGTTGACAACAGTTCTGCAAAGTGAACGCTTCTCACCGTAAGAAGGGCGGGCGGGGTACTCCATGTTTGTTATATACTGCATTCCAGGCCGCGGGCATCACACTCCTGGCAATTATTAAGGTTTGAAGGACCACCTTCTAGCTCATGGTAGCCGACTTTTGAAAGCACTATGAGGGCTAAATTGCTATTGAGACGTCTCAATCTATTTTGTCGTTTCTGAAACTCATGTGGAGTACGAACAACACTGTGTGCTTCGCAACAGCTTGTTCGAACACCTGTTGGGCTCAAAATCCCTTTGGGTGATTCCGTACGTCATGATGGAATTCTCAAACAAAATCATCCAGTTTTTTCATTTTTTTTCTAATAATACGAATAATTGCTTCTGAAATTCATTGAAAAGTTGCATTTTTTGGCCCATATCTAAGAAATGACAAGGCCTTTCCAGTATCATTAGTCCATTATGACATTACTTTGCGCCATATCTTGATCTGAATGGCTTCATGTGGAGCACGACACTGTTGCTGCGTACAGGGACCGCGGAGTAGAGGAGGCTGGAGGGGCTTTAGCCCCCAACTTTTTCTGCCATGGGCATTTGCGTCGCCTCAAACTGGGATTTGGGCCGCCTTAATAAACTGGGAAAAAATTATTACCATCAAGTCGCCAAAATTAACATATTGGGCTGCTTCAATGATTAGCCTCCCAGTTCGAACATCTGTCAAATGCTCAAATTAAATCATCCAGTTTTCACTATGTTTGGCTCAAGACATCAAATTTATCTAGTTTATCGCTCCTGGAATTCATTGAAAACCATGAAAAGTTGCATTTTAGGCACATTTCCAGAAGTGACATTTCTGTTATGACCTTATTATGTGTAGTAGCTCTACATGACTTTACACGGCGCTCGACATTGCACCGCCTAACAGCTCGTTCGAGCACCTGACAGGCCCGGAATCCTTTCAAGAGATTCTATCATGGTGGAATACTCAAACAAAATCATCCAGTTTTCACTGTTTTGGGCTCAAGACATCCACTTAATCATTATTGGAATTCATTGAAAAATCTGAGAAGTTGCATTTCATGCCCATCCACGAGTCATAAAGTCTTTGTAGTTCTATTATGACATTATTGTGTTTTAGTAGCTCTACTTGACTTCACATGGAAGTCAACATTCTACTGCCTAACAGTTTGTTCAATTATCTGACAAGCCCCAAATTCCTTTCGGTGATTCTGTCGTGGTGGAATGCTCAAACAAAATCATCCAGTTTTCACAGTTCTAGGCTCAAGACATCCAATTTATCACTTTTGAATTCATTGAAAACTGGCCCAATTCCACACGTCATGAAGTCTTCACAGTTCTGTTATGACGTTAATATTGGGCTTGGGCGACTCCAGGAATTTTGGAGTCAAGTACTTGCGACCGTAGGAGTCGCGACTCTGAACGGAGTCGCGACTCCCGACGTCACACGTGATGACGTCGTATTATTGTTGAAAACAAGCCTAATTTACACAGTACACTCATAAAGTGCTGTTTACGATGAACAGGTGTCTTCATAAACCATTATGACAATGGGTTTAATATGTTTTGTAAAATGATCGACAGCCTAGTTTTCTATTTCCGTCTTGGTATAAAGTTAGGCTAGTATCAATGTAAAGAAATGTTGCTGCAGAAATGTGTATAAGCTAGCCTATGCAGAGAGCATACGCCTAATGGAATGGTCAAATTGCACAAACAAATTGGCGGGCTAGGTTACGTGAGCCTACCTCATGCCATGCTTGTGGATTTGTTTTTCGTTGTTATTCATTTCAAGAAACAAGCAATTCATATTTATTTTTCCAGATTCTCTTTTTGGTTGAAACATTATTCCTGGTAGCCTACATGCACTTGAAGTTCAACGCTTATAAGAGCTAGTTACGTTAGAGGCAAATAGTCTAGACTAACACACAAGATAGGCATGTACACTACAGTATCATTTAGTTTTGTTGTGCATTCTTCGAAACTTCAGCAGCGCTGGACATCGGGTAGCGCTAGCTACGCTGTTGCTATTTCGCCTCCTAAACACATGACTTGATACTGCATTCAGTTAAATCGAGATTCCTCGTTTTGCGTATGCAGTTTCCAGGCATAAGACTACAGGTTTTCACACTGTGCTCACGCAAGACATGTGCACACTTGACAGGCTGTTTATGTCGGGGTTTGGTTTGGTCCTTGTGCGATCTTTTGGACCATTCCAAAATAAATAGGCCTTGGGTAACGCACAATAGACAAAAGGAATGACAATTTTAGAAGGTACTCTCATAGATTATAAAACGTAACAAAAATGAGCATCAAGTGAAAATCATTCATCAAATTGTATATTAGGCGATATGAAAAATAGTCGGAGTGGCGACCAGACTCCCGATGAAGAGTCGCGACTCCGAGTAAAAACGAGTAACTCGCCCAAGCCTAGTTAATATATGTAGCAGGTCTACAGGACTTCACACAGAGTGCGACACTGCACTGACATGCCAGAAATCCCTGGGTGATTATGTCATGGTGCAATGCTCAAACAAAAACAACCAGTTTTCATTGTTTTTTTCCTTCTAATTAATTGCTTCTGGGATTCATTGAAAAGTTGCACTGTTTGGCCATTTCCAAGAAATGACAAGGCCTTCCCAGTACCAATTATGATATTGTTATGTGTCATATCTTGACCTGCATGGCTTCATGTGGAGTGCGACACTGTGCACGGTGTAACACCTTGTTTGAGCACCTATTGCCAGACACGAAATAGCTATATTTGCTTGTATTTTCCACTGAGAAGCAAATACTGTGATAGCGTGTGTGCAGGATGTGAACAAAACATGTGGGATCAAGCAGTGGCATGGCTTATGGCGGCAACAGTACAAATCACTACAAACAATACCATACAACCAGTGGCGTAGCCCGGAATTTTGCTGGAGGGGGGGCATGCCTTTTTTGTGATCGCCATCCTGGGGGACGGATCTAGGAGTAGG
The DNA here is from genome assembly GCA_027564615.1 of Psolus chitonoides. Classification (NCBI taxonomy): domain Eukaryota; kingdom Metazoa; phylum Echinodermata; class Holothuroidea; order Dendrochirotida; family Psolidae; genus Psolus; species Psolus chitonoides. The sequence goes on along the minus strand of JAODUJ010156750.1, from coordinate 7,132 downwards.
GGGTGTTTTGAATGATTTAGTGTCCTCACATGCGATCTGGTGCTAAATTTGTTATCTTTGGAAGTAAATGTTTTGTTCGAGAATTTATATTATTTAGGTGGTTGCATTTTAAGAAGCCAGAGGGGGGGGGGGCGAATAACGCCACTGGGTACCACTATCACGGAGAGCAAGGACCAATGCGTGTCATAGGAGATATGGAACGGTATTGGAATACCATGCATTCCAACTAGAACAATAGCCAAAGCGCGACATTGGTTGAAGGATTCATATTGTTAATTTTGAAACACCTTATAGTACCAGTATCATTGGAATACTACTGTCAATTGGAACAATGGCAAAGGCTTGCCATCGAAGATTTGTAGCGTTATCGGAATACCACTGTCAACAGGACAATGGACAAAGCTCGTAATTGATAATATGTTAATTTTTAAACACATTTCGTTATATCATTATTGGAATACCAATGGTTGAATAGGTCTAATTATAAGGCAGATTACTTATAAATATGGAGCTTACTTCGGATACCACTATCACTAAGAACGATGACAAAGACTCGCCATTAGATATTTGGAGCGTTATTGGAATACCACTGCCAACGGAACAATGGTCAGAGCTCGCAATTGGTTGAATGTTTCGGAGTGTGTTAATTTTGAAACACCACATAGCATTGTTGGAATACCACTGCCAATTGGAATAATGGTCACGGGTAGCCATTGGTCTAATGATCATTATGTTGATTGTAAGACAAATTTACTAATAGATATAGAGCGTCATTGGAATACCTTATAATGGAGAATAATGACCAAGGCTCGTCATTAAAGATTTGTAGCGTTATTGGAATACCACAGTGCCAACGGAACAATGGCCATAGCTCGCTATTAATTGAACTCTTCTGTGTTAGTCTTGTCCATACTGCACAAATCTCCGCCGCTGCAGACCCTCATGCATGCAGTTGCAGCCTTACAACGGGACATTCACAAGAAGTGACTTAAAAGTTTTACTCTCAGCGGCTGATTTGACGTATGGCCGCATAAAGTTCCAAGTTGGGATGGTCCTAGGGTACAATGAATAGCGGTAGCAGTCTTTATTGGTCTGGATAGTCTTATAGTTCAAGTATTGATTTTGTCGCGTTTTTGGTCTATTACTCTGATTGCATTTAAGGTGACTGTTGGATGGAATTAATAAGTGGGTTTCTTTGTACACTGCAGTGAGCCTACAATCCTTGACGAAAGTGATGGACAAAATAGGCATTAGGATGCAAACTAAGACCATTTTTTCACCCGTGCTACCCCACCCCTTATTCAATGTTGCAGCAGAATGCGTTCGAAAACTGCAACTTTGATACGGGGAGCGGGTTTGTCTTGTCTACTTTTGGCGAGGATTGTCTGAAGCCTGTACAAACTGAAGGTATGGGGAACATTCTAAACATGGGCTATCATTTGAGGTATGATTGTTGAATTCCAAGTTAAAAATTGTTGATACCAAAGGAAGGTTATTACTGGCATAAAACCGAATTTATTGTCACCAAGAGTGTAATACTCAGGTTCAGGTTCAGGGAAAAAATGAGACAAAATTATGCGTGACTGAGCACGATGTTAGACGAGTGTTTGCAAATCTTGCTTTGAATAAAGCTGTGGGTCCGGACGGATTATGTAATAGAGTTCTGAGAGTTTGTAGAGATCAGCTTGCATGGGTATACACACAATTATTTCAGAGTTCGTTGGATCAAGGCATCGTCCCAACTCTGTGGAAATTGTCAACAATAATTCCTGTACCAAAAAGTTCTAAATGTGTAGAGTACAATGACTTTAGGCCAATATCCCTTACTTGTAATGTTATGAAGTGCCTAGAAAAACTGGTGTTGAAACAACTCATGAGTCAGGTTGGGAACTGCCTTGATCCACTGCAATTCGCCTACCGGAAAAATAGAGGTGTAGATGATGCAGTGTTAACTTTTCTCCATGGTATCTATGGACATTTGGATGTCAGTGGGAACTTTGTTAGGGCATTGTTTGTGGATTTCTCCAGCGCATTCAATACCATTATACCACACCTACTCGCAAATAAACTGATAGAGATGAATGCCCACCCCCAAATTGTGTTATGGATCCACAACTTCTTGTTAGAGAGACCCCAGATAGTCAGAATGGGAACTATTGAATCTGGTAGAAATGTAATCAGCACTGGCGCACCACACGGGTGCGTGTTATCCCCCTCGTTGTTCTCGTTTTACACAAGTGAATGCGTAAGTGAAAATAGGACGTGTATCATTATTAAGTATGCAGACGACACCGTGATCACTTGTCTCCTAACAACGGATAAAACAGATGACTACCTCGCCCTTGTGAAGGCATTCACCGAGTGGTGTGATGCTCATTATCTTCACCTGAATGCCTCCAAAACGAAGAAAATGATATTCGATTTTTGTAGAAAAGCAGAACGACATCAACCGCTCGTTTTACATGGTAAGGAAATTCAACAGGTGGGGGAATATAAATACGTAGTACAATTACTAACACACTTGATAAGTCCATTATAAAAAAGCGGATCAAAGAATGTACTTTTTGAGAACATCGAATAATCTCCATGTGGACAAGACCATCCAAGTTCTGTTTTATCAATCGCTAATCCAAAGTGTACTGACGTTCAATCTAGTGTGCTACTATGGAAATGGGACACATGCAAACAAGAATCGTTTAGACCGTGTTAGACGGATAACACAGCGTGTCATTGGACGCGACTTACCTACTTGGCTTCCGGGTTCCTAGATGAGCTTTCTGTGGAGCTTCCTGAACCCGTAGTTACTAAACTGAACTAAACTAAACTACTATTCGAAATCTGTTTGAGCAAAGGGTACTAAGTAAAGTTGATAAAATCAGAGGTGATCAGGGTCATCCACTCAATGAGCACTATATATTCAATCATTCCGGGATCAGGTTGCGTGTTCCTCGCACAAACCTTTCACGCTTTCGCCACTCTTTTGTTCCAAACTCTATTCATATGTTTAACTATCTTGTTAGAAGGGAATTCAACCCTAATTTGTTATGAAAATGTAACGTGTAGACTATTCTATGTACTTACGTGATTGCTCTATTATGTTATTATGTGTTATGTACTGATAGTTATGTGTAATTGTATTATTCTTCGCTTCTGTATTGCTGGTGGAAAGCATATTTCCACGAAGTGGGCAATAAAGTTTCATATCATACATCCTATTTTTAAACTGTCCATGGGACTAAAGGCCAATTTAACATATTTCAGAACAGTGTTCTCTTGAAAAGTGCCTAATTTTTGTATTGACTATCAAACTATAGTACAATTTGATTGGTTTAGAGAGCTCAATGAACTCCTTTATCCACATAGATAATATGACACTTTAAAGAATCTCTTTAACTCAAGCACAATACATCTGACATATGTTACATAAACTTTACAAGACATCGCCTCATATAACAGTTTTTCTCAAGCCATGCATTTCTGCATGCAGCACACATTTCAAATTCCTGCATACAGGAACACATGATGCTTACATTTTGTGTAAACCTCACAAGAAAAGGGCAATGTAGTAACAAATAGATGTACAGGTCATTGTGCACTTTTGAGCATTAAAATGAGTATAATAAAAAAAAAAAATCAAATTATCAACTAATTAATTGTTAGACATACTAAATCTCTGGTAAACTTGGGAGTTCACTGTGCCAACATTGAGACTGACATGTAAAGCACTTTTTTCAACAACAAAAATCATATCAGAGGTATTTTCGGAGGTATTTTGAGAAATTACTGATCATTGCACACTTGAACGCTAAATCGAACCTGATACAAAAATTACATCAGAGTTTCAGAATAAAATATCATGGGGAACAAAACAAGTTGGTACGTTGCAACTTTTAAGCTGAAATTTACTAAATAAAAACAATTAATGTAATTTATCAATTTTTCTGATTAGGCTACATGCTTTAAGCTAGGAATTGTGTTGCTAGGTATAATGGTTGTGCACAAAGATAGGTTGATGATACACTTTCTACACTTTGTAACAGTAGCAAAATAAAATGCCATAAATTTTCTCACTGACCTCAGTAAATTTCTTCTTGACTATGATGAGGCTGGCATCCACATATTTAGACTCAAGGAACAGGTCATCCCACATCTGTTTAATGTTGGAACAGGCCACTTGTTCCTTCTCTGTGATGACAATGCTGTACATGGCGATTGTCCTGTAACGTTCTTGGATATCTGCTATTCTCATCTCCACCCTCAATGACATGTCCTTGATGTCTGCGATGGCCTTCAGGACAAACTTCAGGTCCTCCAGGGTGTCTGGTGATCGCTTCAAGTTTGCACTCATCATCTGTAAATATATCAAGGACATGATGTTCAAATTCATAGTCTGCTCTCCTTATCTATACCAATAATGGCATGTCCTTGTCTGTAAGTAATATCGAAAACATTAAAGTGAGTATCTGTATTCATTTTCACATAGCGAAGCCATTACAAAGGGCACAGATGATGCTATAATATTTACACAAAGTTGCCAGCTTTTGTAAACAATTAGAAGAAATCTTTAGAATTGAAATCTTAAACATTCAACAGTCCACATGAACTAACATTAGGCTATATGAGCCGAGCCTATAGACAAAACTGTCATCGGCAAGTTTCAAGTTTTCAGGCTCATTTCTCCCCAGATTGGGCAATGTATCCGGGGTAACTTATGTGAGGGCTTTTCATAAAACATTGTAGGGAACCATATAGCAGGACCTACCGTACGTTTTATGAGGGAGAAGTCTTTCCTAGCACTCAAACACAGATAATCGTTTTATTATTTAGTGTAATATGTGGCTAATGCACGCCGTGGCCTGATGGTTAGCTCTCTGGAGTCCTGCCTAGGGTCATTGGTAGCCTCAAATACCAGCATAGATCACTTCTGAGAGATACACACTAAGTTGCCATGAAGGGTAGCCTTAAATACCAGCATGGATAATTTCTGGGAGATGCACACTAAGGTGACAAGAAGGTTATCCTTAAACACCAGCATGAATCACTTCTGGGAGATACACACTAAGTTGGCGTGAAGGGTAGCTTTCGAACACCAGCATGGATCACTTCTGGGAGATACACACTGAGTTAGCATGAAGGGTAACCTTTAATACCAGTGTGGATCACTTCTGGGAGATACACACTGAGTTGGCATGAAGGGTAGCTTTCAAACACCAGCATGGATCACTCCTGGGAGATACACACTAAGTTAGCATGAAGGGTAACCTTCAATACCAGCATGGATCACTTCTGGGAGATACACACTAAGTTGGCATGAAGGGTAGCTGTCACAATGCCCCATTAATACCAAGGTACTGGGCAGTCTGGTTGCTGGGATGACGGGTAAACAGTATACTCCAGGTACCGGGCCGATCAAGTTAGTCCTCTGTAGGCAATTATGTCCGACTGTAGCATAGGATTAGGCTACATATTACATGGTAGAGTTTACAGGTACAAGGGGTCGTTAGCGTTACAAACGATTGCAGGTTATAATTAGTCAAGCAAGTAATTTGCATGAATAAAAATGATCCCTCAGGCCAGTTCTGTCGGAAAGGAGATAATAGGTTTTGGTTAGTATTGATCATTGGAGGGATCGAGAGTGTCAGCTCTAGTAACTTCAGGATTACAACAGATTTAAGTTTATTCGTGTTTGGGACAACGTTTTTGTTGACTATTTATCCGCCTTTGAATGGAAAATCTGTGTGTGGGATTTGCGACAGTGCTACTCCACGGAAGAGAGTGATGCGGGATGCATTATTTGCCACCCCTCGTAGGGGCATACACTTATTCAGTTCTGTAACGCGAAGTAAACAGGTGTTTATATCAAATATATTGTGATTTCGGTAATTATGATTGTCAGACTAGTAGTCCAAAGTATGCTAAGAGAAATATGCTATGACTGATTTGTCAGTTGTAAGTAATTATTCAGTAATTGAAATGTTGGCAATATACCATGCTTATATGGGCTCTATTTGTGATTATGCACGAATATTATAATTGATTGTTCTGTCTGGCTCTGAATTGTGATGAAGGGGATTTATTGAATAGAACAAATTATGACGTAGGTAATTAACGGTACATATAGATTGAGTGTATCAGATGAAGTACTTATATGAGGAAACCAAGTATTTTCCATGGGTTAATTGTTGTTTCCTCATTATAGACAACTGGTGGTCTGGGGTCAAGTCTATTCATGTGTCAATGGTCTGGGGGCCAAGTTCATGTACCGAGTGTCAAGGGTTTAGAGTTTTACGGGTTCAGGAAGCCATTATGGCACATTTATAGGAACCCTGATTAGTCAAGACAGAGGGTCGAGGGTATAGTCTGCTCGTATGACGAGAATCTTGTCTACTGAGATACCGATCGTGATTGGGTAGCGATCGTGAGGTCTACTCCACTGAGGACAGAGGCCTTCGTGTTGGGGTCAGGTTGCGACCTTGAGAGTTGGGTTCCTGTGCTGTAGGTCACGTATTTCTACTGAGTGAGCTATCTCATACCGAGGGTCACCTGGTTGCAGGTTAGCTTGGGAGACTAATGTAGTTAAACGTTAGGCATTTAACCAATTATTCTTTTCGATATTATATATACACTTACTTTCGATTTAAATAGCTGGGGTTCATGTCATTCATTTTTATGTTTGTGTGACATTTTGGGGGCTTTTCCAGGAGTACTTTTTCAAAACAATAACAAATAATGTGTACCAAATATGGTTGAATATCGTAGGGTATGCCTATTGTGGCTTTGAATTGTCATAACGGACATAGATGTTACTAAATTAGCCGAAGTTGGCAGAGAGATAGGTCTAGTAGAGACGGAGCTGTTAGAATTCATTAAGACTGAGAAATGTGAGGCAGAAAAGCTTGCACCGGCAAAGTACACACGTATCAGTTGGTGTTAAAATGACAAGATAGAGAAATATTAGAACTCAAACTGGAACTTGAGTGTTCAGGGGTTGTTGTTATTTACTTGGTTCCTTATTATATTATCAGTAGCACAGTCTTTATACTGTGTAGGTTTATTCCGCCTCCTAGTAGGTAGGACAGTGAGGAATTGCTCATTATGTATAGCTGGGAATTGGCTATTTACTATCTTGTAC
>JAODUJ010156639.1:0-10956 GCA_027564615.1 Psolus chitonoides | reverse complement strand
AGGGGGGGTAATTGAGGGTCACTCTCAGTTAAGGAATATTAATTACTGATAGGGCCAGGGATAGGTACAATGCAGTACCTTCGTGAGCCGTGAAGATTGTGATAATAGAGGCAGTAGATATGTACTTTTTGTGAGACCACAGCGTGGGGGGGGGGTCATCAAGGGTCACTATGAGTTAAGGGATATTACTTACTGATAGAGCCAGGGATAGGTACAACGCAGTACCCTGGTGAGCCATGAAGATTGTGATGATAATAGGGTGCAGTAGGTATGCACAGAAGGTGAGTCGGCTCAGTGGAGCCCATCCAGGGTGGCCTAACAGGGAGTTGACCCAACCTGTATAGGAAACATATAATATAGTCACGGTAAATATTAGTTACCAGTATTTGAACCGTCTAACCCACTAGAAGTGGAAAACTGACGTTAAACCGGATGAAGAAGAAGAAGAAGATTTAAAGCTTGGTTAGTTTGCATTCAGCCATCATCATGTTATTCGGAACAACCACACACATGACTGAAGCTTTAGTTGAATAGGTCTTAAGCGACAGAAATTAGATTGTAAGCAGGGGAAGGAACTCTCTGAACTTAATGGCTCTTGCAGACCTTGAGCTGGGTCTGCATATTCCAAGTTTAGAGAGCTCCTTTCCCTGCTTACAAACAAATCTCTGTCACTTAAGACCAGTGGCAGAATGTATGGTACCTGTGTCAGAACTATTATGCACTATGGCAGCGTGTGCTGGGCTCCCAAGACTGTAGATTTGGCCTGTCTCCAGCGAAATGAAAGATCTATGCTGAGATGGATGTTTGGAGTTGATGTGAAGGAAAGGATTAGAAAGAGTGGTCGTGGCAACCCAATGAACCTCGGGCGCTTGCTTCCTCCTTATTGGCAGATTTCCTTGAGCCCTTCTTGGTGTCCTTCTTGGCTCCTTTGGTTGTGGCATGGCTTCTACCACTCCTGGCCAGGGTTGTCAGCATGTGCTGGCCCTGCCCGGGGCCCGGTAGGGTTCAGTCATGCAAAGCACTATTCCGAGACCTCTGGGCTTACTCTTTGGCCTCCTTCTCTGCTCTCTCCTCTTGGGATGACTGCTCTGCCGAGTCCGTAAGTGGCCGATCCGGGACGAACCCGGGGCCCTCTTGAACCCAGCTTTCCATCTCCTGTTGGGTGACTAATTGGCTAAGCCCACAAGTGGCCGATCCGGGTCGAACCCGGGGCCCCTCTTCGACTCGGCCTCACAGCTCCTGTTGGATAGCGCCTGTGTGTCCCAGTCGGTGAAGGGTTTGAACTGCTAGAACCGTTCGCAATGTGACCTGCTGGAAGAATTCCGTCCAGAAATAGAAGTGGCGGATAGGAAAGAAATATATCTAAAGTAAATCTAACATGCCTCGGAACCGATCCGAAGTGCACCAGGCTTTTAGGGAACCAAACCGGAAACCCTAACCGAGCGACCTATAGCCGGGGGAAAATCCGATAATCTCCACTAAGGCGAAGCCCTCAACAAAGGCGCCGCAGCCGTCCATGGGTCCCTGAAACTGGGAAGGTCTGAAGACTGGTCACATGCCTTAACAAAACTGCAACTCGCAAACCACTAATCCACCGGTAACTAAGGTGGTTAACGGAGAGACATAATAGCTAATTCCCTTGTCACAACCAACCACTAATCCCCCAGTACTCCATCGCCACAGTGGGAACAAAGACTCTGGGAGCTCCCCTGGAGCCCCGGTCGCTAAGAGCCACTCAACAATACTCTCTTAAACCCCTCGCCAAACAGCCCTAATCCGGCGAGTCGACCAACCACTCCCACACCAGCAGGCACAAAGGCTCTGGGAGTTCCCTGGAGCCCTGGTCGCTAAGAGCCACCTCACCATGCTCCCTAGATACCAAGCAAAACCACTCTAATTCGGCGAGGCTAACCCAGTGCGGGTATAGAACTCCATACAAGGAGCAGGCTAATCCCCCAGAATCCTGAACAACCTGAAGCTTCCGGCCGGAAGACCTAAGGGGAACTGGCCCCTCCATAACAGGCACCCAGCTCACTCCGAGTCCATAAACCCGCACCGACTGGGCCAACCCAAAGGGTAACACAAGGTCCCCACGTCAGGGGCCAGGAGACAATGACTAGCCACCCGCCAAGGGATATCTCCCCACAAAGAACCTACCAAACTAGCATACTACGACTCAATGGAATAAACAATGCATGAGTAAAACGTGAATAGGCTAATACGCACACAATACGTGAGAGAGTAATTGTAATGCAAGCATGGGATTACATGAACAATAAATGGCTAAGATAATATGTAACAATACATGAATAGGATATTACGTAACCACGAACATGCCAAACAAGCAAAGGAATGCAACAACGTGAGCACAAACGCCAGTGTCAAACCGCACTAAAGGCCATGAGAAAACACACTGATACCCACCCCCCAAGGGAGAGGGGCCTAAGAAAAACCCCCCTAACAACAACAAAAACTCCACCACGAGATACTGAAGGGGGCGTGTAGGCGCTGAACATAGACCTGCACCACGCCAAACCTAGGGCGCTATGCAGTCAGGGCCAGCTAAGTGAACAAGGAGGAGGGAGTGAGACAAGGGAAGAACCCTTCCCGGCAAGAAGGACTCTCACCCGACCCGGGGCAGAGTGCACCTCGGAGCAAGAGGTGCACAACCTCTGAACAAACTCCACCTAACGCAACACCAGGAAGCTGCATCACCAAGCCTAGGCTCTAGCCTCACACAAACTACCAAGATTGGTTGTGTAAGGGCACGCCTAGCTCACCGCCAAGCAAACACACAAAGCCCAAGTTTGGAAAAAACACTATTTGACAAGGATACTTATCGAATCTTCTTCAAAACAGCTCCTCAACACTTCCCAAATGTCTCTTGAAAGCGACGGTAGAAATTGTGACGATCCTAACGTCCAAAACTGGTCGAAATCAACTTCGAACCAGAGCACCAATGGTGCAGAGCCCATACCATACATGGTACTTCATTGTAACATGCAGAACAATGACCTTCCATCCAAGAATCATTGTGTTCAAATTTCATCAAAATCCTGAAAGGACCACTGACCCCAAATCCCTGACCATGCATGATGACCCATCATCCAATGACCACTGTGCCCAGTTTTATCAAGCCCATCATAACATGTATGCATAGGATTGCACTGGATAATACTATCTATAGGTTTTTAGTGCCTCAAATGAACCCTAGATGATCTTTGATTCAAAGTCCCTGAACATGCTAAAGGAAGTATTACCCAAGTCTAATTATGACAAACCCTCAACACTGTACCAGAAGCAGGAGAAGCATTTTGAGTGTTTTCATAAAAAGACCCCAAATGACCACTAGATGACTGTTGACCTTAAACTCCTGAACACCCCAAAGAAAGCACTCAAGTATAACTATGACAACACTGTACAATTAAATCTGTAGGAGAAGCACTTTGAGTGTTTTCATAAAATGACCCCAAATGACCAAGATGAAACTTTATCTCAAATTCCTGAACACCCGAAGCAAGCACTACCCAAGTATAATTATGACGAACCCTCAACATTGTACCATTAAATCTGTAAGAGAAGAAGCATTTTGACCGTTTTCATGAAATGACCCGAAATAGCCACTAGATGACAGTTGACCCCAAATTCCCGAAAACCTCAAATGAAACACTACCCAAGTATAATTATGACAAATTCTCAACACTGTGTCATTAAATCTGTAGGAGAAGCATTTTGAGTGTTTTCATAAAAAGACCCCAAATGACCACTAGATGACTGTTGACCCTAAATTCCTGAACACCCCAAAGAAAGCACTCAAGTATAATTATGACAACACTGTACAATTAATTCTGTAGAAGCATTTTGAGTGTTTTTATAAAATGACCCCAAATGACCAAGATGACCGTTGATCTCAAATTTCTGAACACCCAAGCAAGCACTACTCAAGTATATTTAGGACAAACCCTCAACACTGTACCAATAAATCTGTAAGAGAAGAAGCATTTTGACTGTTTTCATAAAATGACTCGAAATAACCACGAGATGACAGTTGACCCCAAATTCCTGAAAACCGCAAATGAAGCACTACCCAAGTATAATTAGGACCAACCCTCAACATTATACCAATACATTTGTAGGGGAAGAAGCATTTTGACCATTTTCATGAAATGACCACCAGATGACCGTTGACCCCAAATTCCTGAACACCCCAAATGAAGTACTACCCAAGTCTTATTATGACACACCCTCAACATTAATTGTACCATAAATACTGTAGGAGAAGAAGCATTTTGATCATTTCCATAAAATGACCCCAAATGACCACTAGATGACCAATGACCCCAAATTCCTGAACATCTCGAATGAAGCACTGCCCAACTCTAATTATGTCAAACCCTCAACATTGTACCATAACAAGAGCCGAGGGCTACGTGATTCCTTGCCTTTAGATTGAACACCTGATTTTATTGTTCGACTCTATTGACCTCAGATGACCTTTGACTTCAATAAAAACAACAGGGTCTATGTACTAACAATGATGAACACACATACCATGTATGAGCTCACTGGAAGTTTGCTCTGTCAAGTTAGTGGTTACAAGGTTTTCACTTGTCGACCTCTGTTGACCTTGGACCTCCATCATAAACAACAGGGTTCAATTCATGCACTATGATGAACACACATACGGAGTATGAGTTCAATTGAAGTTTGCTGTGCCAAGGATGAGACCAGTTACCTCTCATTGAGTTTGCCTGATTACATCTACTCACTATGGGTAACCTACCCACCAAGTATGAAACTGATCCAAGTTACCCCCTTTGAGTTTGCCTGATTATGAGCTAATTTTGGGTAAAATTAGGTATGGCCCCGCCACTCATGAATATTAATGAGATAAGACGTCATATCACCCACACATATACTACAACACCTACCAATACCACCAAACTAAGTTTCATCAAAATCGGACATACAGTTGCGGAGATATCAACATTTAAACAATTACACTCTAAGCCCCACCCACTCATTGTTCTTCATGAGATTAGTACCAAAATCAATAGCGTTCATCTACTCACTATGGATAACCTACCCACCAAGTATGAGACCGATCCAAGATACCCTCTTTGAGTTTGCTTGATTACAAGCCGCCGTTACACACATACAGAGATACACGCACACACACACACATGCGTGACTGCATAGATTCATTTCCTCTGACAAGGAATCAATAATTGGTGTAGTAATTTTACCAATGTTTGTTTAAAATTTTGCAGTAATACTTTCTTTAAATTAATTTTGCAGTGTAGGCCTACTATTTTTTGTCAATTCCAACATAACATGCGTTTTTACTACACATTGATTGCCAGTTTAACAGAATGTTCGACTCAAAAGTATTGAGAATTTGCATGTAATTGACAGTATTGACAGTAACTTTCCCTGGTATTTTACACTATCACGTACAGTAAATTCCAGACGATTTTTTACAGTGCACAATGATGTCCTTTCTGATGCTGTTAGAGCATATATGTGAAGAGAACGCTCGATACACTACCATCTACTAAAGATGTTCTTCATCTTCACATCATGAGAGCACACTACCAGACTTTAGTATGGAAAAGGGCTCTGGAACCAAATTCATCCACCATCAGCATAGGAGAGTGGCTAGAATTTAATGGAACACTCAAACCACGTCTTCTAACCGAGATTGCAAACCTGTTCAATACTTAGACTTGTATCATGTAGATGTCTCCTACAAGGAAAACGGTGCACTACACAAAGATGCAAATGTAACATGTGTTATGTGTTCTTAACCGTCTTCAGTAGTTACTGTACCAGCTATGAGGTATCGGGTAAACTCCACGGTGGTCAACCGTACGAGAAGATGCATGTTCATGCATCGACTACTGCAGACATCCAAACACTCTCTCTTGAACCGGTCATCATAATCACCTTTGTGGGTATCACATACCTTTTTCTGCATAACTTGAAAATATACTTCACAAACACACACAAAACCACCTAAACACCCCCAAAACACCCATATATATACACACATACATAGATACACCTCACGCAAACACACAACTCGCCGACAAACGGGGAAAAAACCTTATTGGAGATTGACCTTAGTTTCATGTATGAGATAAGGATTAAATACTGTCTGCCATGGCAGCCATCTTGAAATCCCAAATGGCCACATTTAAGAAATATTATAATGTTAAATCAGAACTGTCTTTTATACAAGGCCATACTTTATACACTATATGTATCACGTTTGTTCACAGTGCATACTTATAAGTGGCTAATTTTCATGAAAATAGGGTCTATACGGCGGCCATTTTGAATTCCAACATGGCCGCCTTGAAGAAATTTGCTAATATTATGTCATGGACTGTCTTTTATATCATACCATACTTTATACACTATTAATACCATGTTCACTCACATATAAGTGGGTAAAAATGTGAACTTCATAAAAAATATGGTCTATACGGCGCCCATTTTGAAATCCAAGATGGCTGACATGTCGGGTACACATCGGATATTTTGAAAACAGGTCTTTTATACTCCTCAACACCTAACAACACTAACTATGTAAAGTGGTTTCCTGCTTTTAACCACAATGTTTAGCTCATCTCAGTCTACTACAATGTATATCGATATGGTTTGGTGACGTAATGCGTTGGGAGGTCACTATTGGCTAGTAGTTAGAAAAGATGGAGCGGGATGAAAGTCAACCCGGAATAATGTGTTGGGACAACACATTATTCGTGGGGTATTTAATTAGTAAATCACTCATTAATTAGGTAACGTAATAATTGCCAGGCTGAGTTACCAATATATGCTAGGTCTACCACAAGATATCAGATATTGCAGAAAATCAGTTTGTTTTTTTAGTTGCCAAATGTGTGTGTGTGACTGCGCGTGTGCGTGTGTGTATGTTTGCTGATCCCGTGAATCGGCGGGGACACACGCTGGCAACTGACCTTGCAACCGGGGATGCGCCGCAAACCGGGGATATCCCGGTTTGGAAATCAGTGAAATGGGGATATGTATGATGCCATGTATACCCCTAGCATCATAACATAGTGATTTAAGCACTCTCCACGGTTCCATAGCTCGGTTTCCGGAGTGTTTTTTTCTCTTTTCACTCAACCATTGTGTACATCTATGGTGTACCTACATCACGTCAGCGAAGACTTTTTGGTGCCGACCTAACGAATGTTAATTAGTTTATGAGGTCAAACTTGGCAACCGTACGTTGGATTGTATCCAAACTTGTCAGATATAATAACTATTCGGTGCCGAACATTTTGGAGGTTATTTGAAGGTCATCAGAGGTCATTTGAGGTCAAAATCTTCGATTTGGAATAAGTGTGTAACCGTAAGTTGGTGTGTACATAAACGTAGTAGATATTATCACAATTTTATGCCGAAAATTGTGAAGGTCATGTGGAGGTCATCAGGGGTCACTGGAGGTCAAAATCTTTGATTTGAAATAACTTTTCAACCGTGAGTTGGATTGTATCCAAACTTAGTAGATATAATCGTTCTTTCTCTAACTGGTGGTTATTGCCTAGTATTAGTAGCATGAGCGTACAATAACGGATCACTCTACGAATACATGATAGCTCTGGCTAACCGCGCACAATAGTAAGTAGTGCGATTACCAATCACGGTAAGTAACATGGTGATAGTTATGTTTTTTATTCTTTACTGACACAAAGGCCTTTTCACGCCCCGAAAGCACAACTACCTTTTCACGTCCTGAGGGCACCATAAGTCCAACGCTGGAATACTCTAGCACTTAGCTTTCCCTACTCTAATCTTCCACGCTGAGCACCAAGCAAAGGAGTATAGCAATTTCAGTGGCGTATCCAGGATTTCTCGATAGTTGGGCGCAACTTTTATTGATCGGTGGTGTATCCAGAATTTCTCAATAGTGGGGCGCAACTTTTATTGATCGCCGTACCGAGGGAGGGGTAAAAAATTGCTTTCGGAAGGAGGCTGAGATGCAAAATGGTGCTATAACTTTCATCTTTTTCAAGTAGCCTATGTTTATGTATGTTACATTTTCTTTATTTTAGGATTTGTTTTGTGTGTGAATATTAACAAGAATTTCCAGAGCAGATCCAGGATTTTTCAAAAGTTTGGGGGGAGGGGGTCCACGGAAAGTGGAATTTATGTTCACGCCTGCCTCGTTACTCACTAAACATAGTCGAGAAGAAAATGCTAATGCCGATGTTCGTCCATGATCACGCAGTGTGATTGTGTATATATGCAGCTGCGCCGTCAGGAAATTATGGTGTACGATCTCCGACACAAGTTACATGATCACACGACCTGAACTTGGAAGAAAAGAACAGTACTGCGCGTAAACATAGGCTATGTCCGATATTTGGATTATAAGCGCTATA
The DNA here is from genome assembly GCA_027564615.1 of Psolus chitonoides. NCBI lineage: Eukaryota > Metazoa > Echinodermata > Holothuroidea > Dendrochirotida > Psolidae > Psolus > Psolus chitonoides. The sequence continues at coordinate 2,542 of JAODUJ010156639.1, read as the reverse complement.
TTCGGTACATAGGCTATAACTCTGCGTGACAAGACATGCAGAAACACACCGCGAAGTACTGTGCACGGAGCGTGCAAAAAAATGTTATCATGATTCGAGCATCAGCCCGGAGCTCTGGGTAAATGCTGAAGCCCCTAAGCCTCCCTTCCACTACAACTCTGGTCTACATCAGCGAGGGGTGGTAAATGTGCCTTTAAATAAACTAAGGTGTGAGTACACTGTTATCACCTGTGCCCTACAGTAGAGGTGGTACATGTGCCTTTGAATAAACTAAGGTGTGAGTACACTGTTATTAAATGTGCCCTATAGTGGAAGTGCTAAATGTGCTTCTAAATAAACTAAGGTGTGAGTACACTGTTATAAACTATGCCCTACAGTACAGGTGGCGAATGCATCAATCCTTGCACACTTCCAAAACACATCGCTTGACATGTTACCAATTATGGCAGCACAACAAAAGATTATCTGCTTGATATTATAATGCTTATTATTGTGCACATTTTTTTGCACAACTCTAAACATAAAGTAATATGGTTATAGTGACTACTCTACCCAAGCCAAGTGAATTTTCACCTGTGATATAGTAACATTCCACTCATATGGATTGATCTATGAACCCAGAGATTGATTTGTCCCTTAATGTAGGAATGACATTCATGGTATATAAAATAACATGGCAGTAATAGAATTCTTTATTCCTTCCTTCTCTCCAACTTCTTCACTGAGCATTTTGTAAACTTGTACAAAACATGTAATGTGTGTTACCAACCCCACCTATGCAACTTGCAACTAGACAACGCCTCAATGCCCACACATCAATTGAACTGGCTAATACACAACTTGATTTACTGTAGGGTAAATGACCTTTAAATCTCAGACTGACACTATTGATTAGTTATTTCATCATAAACTACCTTCTTACCCCCTCCCCCTCTCTCCATTACATCATGTTCATGACTTTACACTTTAACATGTTGACATGTACCAAATCCACTCATTTCCCAACCAACTACACCCCTCTTCCCATGCCCCGTGTAAGATAACAGTATATGCTTTCAATGTCATGTCAGTAGCATGCACAGGATGTCTGGGGTGGTGGGGCCAAGTTTCAATTTCCCATGACTGACATTCCTATCCTGACCACTTGCTTGTGACCAGTGACCACCCACACAATCAAATCAGACTGAAGCTCTGGGAGGTTGCAGCAAGCCAAAATTGGAGGACATAAATGTTGCATTATTTGGAGTCTGGATGATCGGGCAACACTTTCAAACTTGCTTCAGAGCAGTGAATTCTTTCCAGACACCATTATTGACCTTGTCTACTCTACTGTACTTTCGGCCTAGATTAGCAGAAAGCCAAGGGCTTTGTGATTCCTTGCCTTTAAATTGGAAACCTGATTTCATAGTTTGACCTCTATTGACCTCAGATGACCTTTGACCTTAACCAAAAACAACAGGGTCCAATCGGGGGTCCATGTTGTAACTATGATGAACACACATGTACAGAGCTTTGAGATTTTACTGGAAAGCGCTTTGTAAATAATATATCAGTATTGTTATTATTATTATTATTAGCCAAAGTTGTCACGACTAGAAAGGTGTTTTAAATATGTGGTCTTCTCGTGACCTGACTCACTATGTTAAAATGATCGTAGTGAAAAGTTTTGCCTTGTCACAACTTGTATTTCTCTTCACTGTTTTACCAGATCCCCCAAACGCCTTTTTGCGAGAATTGTTCTTCTTTTTCAACAAAGTGACATGGGGAAGGGCGAACACATAGTTCCCGCACAAAAGTGAGGCAACCCTCATGCACATAGAGCTAGGAGAAGGAAGAAAGATCCAGCCCAATAATCCTAGATTTAAAAAGCTAAAGATTAAAAGTAGGCGGGAAAACATGCTGGGGGAGTATATTCCAGGCTCGTGAAATGCGAGGAAAGAAAGAACGAGCTTAGGCCTCGGTGCCATGACGAGAGATACGCAACCGAAGAGGATGACCAGACGAAGATGAACGTGTAATACGGATCATATGAAGCGGTGGAGGAACAGCACCCCGAAGTTCTGAAGAGCACTGACCATGAAAGTAACGGTAGAGAAGACAGATGGAAGACACCGACCTACGATGAGACAAAGTCGGGAGAGCGGCAGAAAGAGAGTCATCATTAATAAGACGAATAGCCTTCCTCTGAATGCGCTCAAGGACGCTAAGGGCGGAGAACGAAGCACCACCCCAAATATGGCAACCATACTCTGGAGTGGTTCAAAGTACTTCCTTGCACGAAATAAAAAAAAACAACTTCTTAGAGTCGTTGGAAGTCTTAATGTGAGAATTCCAAGACAAATTACTGGAAATATCCATACCAAGAATGCTGAGAGAAGCAGCTTGGGGGAGAATCTGGTCAGCCATAGAGAGAAAAGGCACATTGGAATCTCGACGGCAAGAAATAAGCAAATTCTGGGTCTTGTATTGGTTAAACGTGACCAGGTTATCAGAACCCCAGTCTAAGATGGAATCCAAATCAGCGTTCAATTGGCTAGCAACT
>JAODUJ010156528.1:0-10959 GCA_027564615.1 Psolus chitonoides | reverse complement strand
CGTGTGCAATCGTTCAAGTACCTTGGCGTCACCATCAGTCACGACCTCTGCGACTCAAAAGAAATCAGTATGCGCATTGGCATGGGGAAGGCTGCAATCCGTAACTGCTCGTACATACATAGTCCACGTGTCAGCAGCGAAACGAAAGTGGGACTGGCTAAAGTCCTGATTCTATCTAGGGTTTTATATGGTGCTTCCACACTGACTTTGAAGTCGGATGATTTGAAGAAGTATGACAGTCTGGGAAGGTCAATCTGGCGTGGGATGCCTAACATCAGGTGGTGAAAGGTTGCAGGAGATGATTGGCGGTCGATGGTGTTTCTCATTCAATGACATCATTCGCAGGAGAACCATGTGGCTTGGACATGCGGCAAGACAGGGTGGCATTGCACGTGCTGCGATTGGTGGCCGTCCTGGTAGACCTCGTCTTCGATGGGTCGACAATATTAATTCATGGTCATGGCTGTCATCTGCCAAACTGGTCGATTCGGGCATACGACATATCAAGATCAAACCACAGACAAATATACATCACCAATACAACTTGCGTAGTAGAGGGCTTCGACGGGTTCTATCCTATGAAGAAACATGATGACCATGAATTAGGGACAGATTTCTACTTCAATTTCAAGGACACTTGTATAAGCTATGGCATGGCTAGTGAAACAGTAAACTACCGGTACTTAATGTACTTGTAATTGTAGGTTCCCTCATGGTATATTATATATACCTGGGGTATCACAGCTAAGCGAGGCATAATCCACATGCTTACATTGCATTTAGCTACAGTATATATTGTTAATTCTGCCATGCTGACACACATCGATTCAGACTCATTTTAAATGTCACAAACGTTAATTAATTTGGGCAATCTCTGTGCCTTCCATGCGTAATTAGTACTGAAGTGACTTTGTTGGCCCGGTATTATGATTAGAATATATGGCAAAGTCGATTTTCTACCTGCTGCAATGACTCAACCCATAATGCTTATATTTCTACGACCAAAATTGACGTAATCAGCCATATGTTTTTATTTTCTCTGTATCAATTATGGTACGATTGGAAAACAATTAGGCTATCGGTTAATTTTTTTGACCGACCTTTAAGCGGCAACATCAACCTCAAACATAATTTGTAAATTTAGAGCGTTATAAATAGGATAATATGGCTCAGTCAACATAGCCAGCTGTAGCATGTTCCGTTAGAGAATTTTGTTGACAATTTCAATGATATAGAACAATTTTCTTACATGGATGCCTCACTTTAACTTAAGGATCTTTCCTATTTTCTTTAAATACAAGTGTCAGTTCCCAACATTTTCTCACATACAAAACACATGATTTACCGGTACCACATGTATTAAACAATGTCCTCTGAAATCAACGTCGTGATATTTGGAATGGATAGAATGCTGTTTCCAACAATAAATTCGAGTGTAAAGAACAATAGATATTTTTTCAAAGTAGTGTTTTTACATCATCACTGGAGGGATTTCCAGAATGTTGGTAACAAAATGAATAAATTTTAACATTGTTTGTGTCATCATTCGAACAAAGCAGAAAGTTGGAATCTCTTCACTAGTCAACATATTTTTCAATACCTTAAAACATAAATTTCTCTACAATATATTAAGCCGACTGGATCTGCCATTTAGTGTGTAGATTGGCTTTCTTTCAGACTGTGACAAATCCCTTGGAGTAACGGACTTGCGATTATTTGATGCTGCTATTACTGCTTCAAGTGTCCTAGACGATGACCATAGGCCACACAATGCACGCATTCAACCTTTAGGACTCCAACTAGTACCTAGAGATGGCTGGAGTCCTAACCTAGCTGTAGATGGCAGTCATCCGTCATGGATACAGGTTAGTCCATTTGTAACTCGCTTCAAGTGTCCTAGCCGATGATCATAGGCCACACAATGCACGGATCCCACCTTTGTGACTCCAACTAGTACCGAGAGACGGCTGGAGTCCTAACCTAGCTGTAGATGACAGTCATCCGTCATGGATACATGTTAGTCCATTTGTAACTCTGCTTCACATATCTCTCAAACTAAGGTGGTAACGTGGTGTAGTGAATTCATTTACGACTTGAACTACACAGGCCCGGGTTCAATTCCTACTCGTGCATTCCCACTCGTGCCTTGATACTTGCTCGTCAAAAGCTTCAATGCAGTTGTGGATGATCTTACAATTTTTGGTTTTGTTGTATTGGAAGCAATTGACTTCGGGGTATTTAGGTTCATTAGGGATTGTTCGATACGGCTATAATGTAGTGTTTGCTACTTTCTCTCTCAGTATTTAGGTGGTTTGAAGGTTGAGAGTTTCACCCACGTCCGTCTGATGGGGACGTTAAATGATGGTATCGCGAGCAGGTCGGGTTTTGCAATAGTTACACGCCTGCCTCGTTACTCTCTGAAGTTATGAACACTATTCGAGGAGAGAATGCGAGCCTTTGCCAGTGTTCATCCATGATCAAATAGCTTCAGGGTTCCTATATGAGCCCTAATTGGCTTCCTGGGTTATAAACTTCAACCCAGGTGCTAACATATCAGTGTTTATTCGAAAACTTTGTTCCTTCATTGTACGTGTTTTGCCTCAGAATTCCGAATGGTCTCGTCATATAATAAAATATTAATGAACCTTTGCGTGATCTGCATATACACGTCACTGTGTATAAAGTCATTCATGAACCCTTGTATGATCTGCGTATACACTTTACTGTGTAGAAAGCCATCCATAAATCATTGTATGATCTGCCTATACACTTCACTTGAAGAAAGTCATTCCTAAACCATTGCATATTCTGCCTATACACTTCACTGTGTAGAAAGTCCTTCATAAACCCTTGTATGATATGCTTGTACACTGCACTGTGTGGAAAGTCATTCATAAACTCTTGTATGATCTGCCTATACACTTCACTGTGTAGAAAGTCATTTATAAACTCTTGTGTGATCTGCCTATACACTTCACTGGGTAGAAAGTTATTCATAAACCATTGTACGATCAGCCTATACCCTTCACTGTGTAGAAAGTCATTCATAAACCCCTGTACGATCTGCCTATACACTTCACTGTGTAGAAAGTCATTCATAAACTCATATATGATCTGCCTATACACCTCACTGTGTAGAAAGCCATTTATAAACCATTGTATGATCTGCCTGTACACTTTACTGTGTAATAAGTCATTCATAAACCATTGTATGATCTGCATATACACTTCACTGGGTAGAAAGTCATTCATAAACCACTGTATGATCCGCCCATACATTTCACTGTGTAGAAAGTCATTCATAAACCCTTGTATGATCTGCCTATACACTTCACTGTGTAGAAAGTCATACACAAACGTTTGTATGATCTGCCTATATACTTCACTGTGTAGAAAGTCATTCATAAACCCTTGTATGATCTGCCTATATATATACTTCACTGTGTTGAAAAGCATTATTAAACCCTTGTATTATCTGCCTATACTATACCCTTCACTGTGTAGAAAGTCATACACAAACCTTTGTATGATCTGCCTATACACTAATTCACTGTGTAGCAAGTCATTCATAAACCCTTGTATGATTTTCCCATATACTTCACTGTGTAGAAAGTCATTCATAAACCCTTATATGATCTGCCTATATACTTCACTGTGTTGAAAAGCATTCATAAACCCTAGTATGATCTGCCTATACACTTCACTGTGTAGAAAGTCATTCATAAACCCTTATATGATCTGCCTATACACTTCACTGTGTTGAAAAGCATTCATAAACCCTTGTATGATCTGCCTATACACTTCACTGTGTAGAAAGTCATTCAAGACCTGGTTTGAAATCCACGATTAAAGACCGGCTGTCAAATAAACAAGAAGGGTTTATATGAATGGTAATAATGAACAGATGACTCGGGCCTTTGTTTTGCATCGGTCCGCTTAACCTTCTTTCATGGCGTCATCTCGGTCTTCATTCTGGAACAAAGGCCCGAGCATCTGGTCATTATCCCCTGGTTATAAACTGAAGTTTCGAACAAAAGTTAATTGCTGGTGTCCAAAAATAACCAAATTTGGCAAGCGCCTTCTAAAACAGATATAGCATCCAACACTCCGGACATATTTCAATAGTATGACCTCGCAAAGCACGAGAAGTGGTTTATCTCGCCTTCCTGCTGACCTCGTATTGACTTGGTTTTGAACTACACTTTTTGGAATAAAATGTAGACACGGTAAAATAGCATTGTTCTATTCTTCCGAACCCTCAACCCCAAGAAGACCTAATGTCAAATATGCCACCACTGTTCCTCTCAGGGCAAAACACCCCCACGGATGGGTCTATGTGGTCATGAGCAGGGACGTAGATCCCGGGGGTCGGGGGGTCATGACCCCTCACTTTTTGAAGGTGCTCCCAGTGACTTTAACATTTTCACACAGTAAAAACGGATCTATGCTCATGGTCCTGAGCAGAAAATGTGTGGGCTAATTAGGTCGCAACTCTTTAGACAGCGGACATGGAGCAAATAGTTCATCTAAATATGTGTCTTTGTTTCTATTGCAGGCCAGTCTTGGTGAACTTCAAATTGTCAAAGCAATAATCACCCAGGGTTGCATATCTTTGGATTCCTACCTGGAATCATTCACACTTGATTACACGACAGATAAAGACACAGACGACGAAGATGACATCAGGACGTACCGCCTTTCAGATGATGATGATCATGATTTGGTACGATATACAGGATTATCTCCTCTTCTTGCGTATTAGTTTCATTGTGGCAGGAATAGGCTATGTAACCGCAAAATAACGCGATTTCAAATAAGAAAAGAATAAATACGCAATCAACTAATTTGGCCGCCTAGTCCGTCATGTTCCCGTTCATTAAACGAAAACTATCAAATACAGTTCATGAATAATGTACACAACTACAACATCCTAAGTAAATATAGAGTCCAGGAGAAACCATCATTTGGGCACTATTGTCTTAAGATCAAAGTTAGTAATTTTTCAGTTGTTTTCATTATTAACAATTCCCTAACCTAGAGTCTGGTACTATTTACGAGAATGATAGTTTCAAATTTCATATACAGACATTGTTCGGTTATATTTTGTAAACGAAAACATGACTCATTTGAAACTAGCTGACGCGTATGTATAGTGCGTTGTATCTAAACACCCGGTACGCGGATAAAATCAGGGGAGGCCCTAGTTATTAAGGAATTTCACAAAGACTTACACGATAAATAAACCAAAAATCAGAAATAAACCAGAAATCTAAAATAAGTAGGGTTTCCTTGATTATAAATAGCTGAAAGCCTGGATAAAAAATCACTAGGCATCATAAACCTAAACATGGTATTCAGTGTCCAACCTTTGCTGACCTCGGCTTACCCTCTGACTTCCACCAAAATCAATAAAGTCCATGTACTCATTATGAGAAACATACACACGAAATTGGAACTTGATCTGATCAGGCATGGTTGACTTAGTGTGTTTACAAGGTTTTCAGAATTTGAACTTTGTTGACCTCAGATGAAATTTGACATCTCCCCGAAAGGGTTCATGTACTCATTATGGGGAACAGACATACCAAGTGTGAACTTGATCCAACTATAGGAATGGTCGACTTTACCTGAAGTTCACAACATTTTCATTTTCAACCAAATTGAGCTTAGACCTCAACCAAAATCAATACTATCCTTGTACTCACGCGAGAAACATACACACCAAGTTTGAACTCGATCTGATCAGGCATGGTTGACTTAGCGCGTTTACAATGTGTGCGACCGGAGTGCCCATCTCTCTTTCCTCATCGTTCGGGCCAGACTACAATCTGTTGTAGGGGGTTCGTCACTCTTCCCATACAATGAGTCTGTTTTACATTCCCAACATACAAGTATGCTGGTACCCATTTAGCACCCAGGTAGAGAGAGGCAATCGAGATAAAGTGCCTTGCCTAAGGACACAACGTGGCTGGGACTCGAACCCACGATCCTTGAATCGCGAGACCAGAGCCTTAATCGTTGGGCCACCACGCTCCCAGGTTGTCAAAAGTTTAACTTCTAATGTCCTCAGATGACCTCTGACCTCTCACAAAAACAACACGAATCATGTACTCATTATGGGGAACACACATACCAAGTATGAGCATGATTTAACCAGGCATGGTGGACTTAGCGTGTTTACAAGCAAAACGTACCAAACATACCTAAAGTTCACAAAAGTTCTGTTTTTGATATTATAAAAAAACTCAGACCTCCACCAAAATCAACAGTGTTCTTGTACTCATCATGAGAAAGATATACACCAAATTTGAACTTGATCAGACCAGGCATGGTCCAATTAGGGTGTTGATAAGGTTTCCAGAGTTTGACCTCTGATGACCTCATATGAATTCTGATCTTTAAAAAAAAAAAAAAGGGATCATGTACTCATTATGAGAAACAGACATACCAAGTATGCAATTGATTCGACCAGGCATGTTCGACTTATCGTGTTTACAAGCCAAGCGTCACACACACACACACACACACACATACACCAGCATGATTACGTAGATTACTTGAGACTACATATCAAGGAATAAAAAATGCGACACGGTAAATGTTTTGATTTTAATGCTTATTTTCAGAGAGTACTAATAGCATTTCCCCCAAACATCGTCGTTTTTCCCTTTTTATGTTCCTTGCTGTAAGCGAGGGAATCCTATACAGTCGGCATGGTGTGTATGTGTTTGTGTGTGTGTTTGTGTGTGAGAGGGTGTGCCCCATTGTTTTTGGTAACCCAAATATTGATAATTCGGTTATGAGGTCAAATTGCAAAATCTTTGAATTAAAATAACTTTGTGAAACCGTAGGTTGGATTGTAACCAAACTTGGTACATGTAATCTCCATTTAGTGTCGACATTTTGGAAGGTCGTTTAGAGGTCACCAGGGGCATTTGAGGTCAAAATCTTATCCGACGCTAACATATTGGGTACGCGATAACTCAATTGGAATACTTGGTGTACAGATGTATCATGGTGCGAAGTTGTGCTGTATAGTTTTTGTGCCAATCTAATGAATGTGAATTAGGTTATGAGGTCAATTGGAAAAATCTTAGATTTTTCACTAACTTTGCAACTGTAAGTAGAATTGCATTCAAATTTGGCAAATACGTTCACCATTTGGTGCCGGAAATTGTTAGGGTCATTTGGAGGTCATCCGGGGTCATTTGAGGTCAATTTCTTCGATTTGGAATAAATTTGTAACAGTAAGGTGGTTTGTATATGAACTTGATATAATCACAATTTTGTGCCGACAATTTTGAAGGCCATTTGGAGGACATCAGAGGTCATTGGATGTCATAATCTTTTATTTGAAATAACTTTTCAGCAATGAGTTGAATTGTATCTAAACTTGGTGGATATAATCACCATTTGGTGCCAAAACATGGGAGTTCATTTGGAGAGGTAAATCAGAGGTTATTCGAGGTCAAAATCTTTGCTATGAAATAACTTTAACTATAAGTTGGATTGTATCCAAACTTGGTAAATCTAATCACCATTTGGTGCTGAAAATTTGGAAGGTAATTTGGAGGTTACCAGGGGTCACATGAGGTCAAATTATGGATTAAACACTATAACTTGATGGGGAAAACTTCAATTGAGCTCATAATTGGTGTATGTGTTCTTCATAGGTAATAGGAAATTGAAGGTCATTTGCAGGTCATCAGGGGTAACTTGAGGTAACATCATGGAGTTACATCAAACTTGGCGATAAAATAGGGTCTTTTGGAGGTCATCAGGGGTCATTTAGAGGTCAAATTAAGGTTTAGGCCTCTATGAAACTTTGTAGATGTAGTCAACGTTCTGTGCCGACAATTTTGAAGGTCATCTGGAGGTCATCGGGGGTAATTGAGAATCCCACCCACATGTACCAACCTCCTTTAGTCTTGGCATTGATCTGCACATACATGACACCAGTTTCAAGGGGTACCATATAACATAACCACACAAGCTCTAAATCTCTCTACTTTAGGAATATTGGGATGGAATCGATGCATTACTGTAGTTATTAAAGGTGTTGAAGACCCCCCCCCCCCACCCCACCCAAAATAAATCGGTGGGTGAGTATTTTTACCCCCTCGTGGAGAGAATTGCACGTTACTTATCAAATATAGTTGGTGTGATACATCCCTTTAACTGTCTATGCAGTAACAAGGGTCAAAGGTTAAAGGAATTTTCTTCTCTCCTGTAAGTTTCCCTCAAGGAGTTATTATGAACATCAATCCCCCCTGTACTGTACACAAGATTATCTGCTACCAAAGTGGTAGCAAAATCTATAGGTTCCAGTTAAGAGTGTGTGAATATATGTTACTGCAATGTGGAGGAGGAAATCCGAGAGTGTAATAGTATACGGTATAGGGATTATGGACTATCATGATCAGAGTAATGTTTATATCTTCGGTGAAGTTGGTGAACCGACCCAAAAGTGTCTACAGCCACGCCCTGAGGCTCGCAGTAAAATGGGGGTACAAGCTGGCGATATATATGGGATACGACGTTGACCGTGGGGTGGGGAGGGGGTCCAAATCAATTTTGAAGATATTTTCACTGCACCTAAATTTTCACACAGTAAATTCCCTGAATCTTGTGAGGTCCCCCTGGTATCTGAGAAGGGTCCACGGCCACCTTTCCCCAGTTGTAGTGCTAGTGGTGGAGGTTGTCACATGTGAGGTCAACAGAGATCAAACACTGAAAACCTTGTAACCAACAGAATTTGGCTTATACGTGGTATGTGTGTTCGATATTGTTAGTTCATGTTCTCTGTTGTTTCTGGTAGAGGTCAAAAATCATTTGAGGTCAATAGAGGTCAATCACTGAAAACCTTGGAACCACCATAGGCAAACTTCAATTGAGCTCATATTTAGTTTTTATGTTCTTCACAGTTTCATTCCATTCAGCAAGGAACCATTAGTGCCCATTGGGCTCTTTTTTATTCGCAGTGACGTTTACACATTGCATGGATTACAATGGTAAATTGCATTGTGAGTAACAGCGGCCCCCCATGTGAAACTAAAAACTTTGGTTGGGAGGTATACGCCCCCGATTAGAGGTTCTGTGGCACATCTACAAAGGAGGGTTTCTCCTGGACTGATATAGTGCATATGCCCCCCCCCCCCCCCCCCCATGAGCATCCATTTGCTGTGTGCTTACATTGAGCATAACAAAATACATTTTCGCAAATTAGAAAGAGCGCAAAACAACCTGAAAAATTTGGGCCCAAAAGAGCCCAAAAATTGCACATGGCACCCTCGGGTACAAACCTGGATGTCCTGATATATTTTCTGACAGTTATTATACCTTTGTTCTCCATCTAACATGAAATCTTTTGTTTTTAGGTCGTCCGGAAGAAAGAGACCTTATGGTTGTGTCTTTCGTGTGTCTGTCTGTCCATGTGTGCGTCAAGCTTTTAGTACAAGCTTTTTGTTTTGTCTATATCTTTTCCACGCAAATACCGATTGCAATCCAACTTGGATCGTAGGTGCACCATGGGTAGTTCCATGTGTTTATGAGGTCAAATTCCACATACCCGGGTCAAAGGTCATCTGTGGTCAAGTTATGATGTAGCCTGAAAATTCGTCTCATTTGAAAAGTTGAGGTCCGATTGCAACCAAACTTGGATCGCAGGTGCAACATGGGTACCATCAAATTGTAATGAAGTCAAAAGTCATCTGAGGTCAAGTTCAGATATTAAATTACCTTGGGATGTTTACTACTCTACACGGACGACCTATTCTGCACCCTTGGTGCTATTTTTTGTTAGTAAATTGTGTTACAACTGATTTGAAAAACGATTCAGGAGACGTTTCTATTTCAACAATGATTATTATTGTTTCGCAGACGAAACTGCATCAGTATGACTGTCAAATTACCTGTCAATGTGTACTTCTTTGTACAAAATATTATATGTCCTCCAACACATCTTTACTGTTAACGTTTCCCCTCTACTTGTTTTTTGGAAAGTCGCAACATATATAGGAGATTTGTGTTTGTTTTCTTCTTTAGTGTTCCACGAAATATAGAATATATTAGAAAATATTAGAATGTCATTGGAAAATAAATATTGATTATTATTTACGGTGATAACAGAACACGCCACAAATTTCAGTGATAGCATTTATTAGCAAAAAAACACTATACAATATATACAAAATACGACATGTTTTGAAAGACGCTGCTCCCATCATCAGGTAAGAATACTACAATGAAACAAATACAATCCAACTTTTGCTGATAGCTGTGACTCATAGCGAATGTGATATTCGTTTAATAGGGTGAACAAAGGACATTTACGGGTATGCGAGAGGGTGAACAAAGGATATAATATTATTTTTATTTTCATTATTGGAAAACTTTTTTTTATTCTACAGATTTTCCATGCCAATACCAACCCACAGACGTTATTCATAAATACTCTTCCATTTGAAATTAAAGCGAGGTTCGTTCGTTTGAATGCAATCGATTGGGGTGGATCTGGTCCGCCGTGCATGAAGTTTGAAGTTATTGGATGTCGTGAAGATAGTAAGATTTCCTTTGCAATGCGTCAAGGGCGTTTTGCTAAAACTTTTCACACCCACTGGAATTTGTTGTATCCATATATTTATGCTACCATATCAATGACAATGTCAGTTAAACTATAGGCTAGTAAACTTTACATTCATCGGTTACTGTATACACTGAAATTTCTGATAAACACTAGATGGAGGTGTTGATATAGGCCATATGAACACCTCGTGAACACCCCACAACATTTTAATTTTTATATTATTATTTTATTTAGCAGGGTGATGCAGAGGCGCTGGGGCGTGACGCTGCCGGGTGCCATATTTTTTTGGCACGACGAATAGGCGAAAATCATTCCTCAGGATTTTACAAATTCGTTTCAAAATCAGGGTTAGGGTTCGGAAAAAGGGTTAGGGT
>JAODUJ010156418.1:0-10962 GCA_027564615.1 Psolus chitonoides | reverse complement strand
CTTGGTCCTCTACCAAAACAATGATTATTGCACTTCATGTGAGAGTTCATACAATGAAACCGTTCGTTCTTGTCTTGCTCACACAACATGTTAACTAGTTTCACTAGGTTGATCTATAAAATATAGACACCTCGAAATGACCTTGGTCCTCTACCAAAACAATGATTATTGCACTTCATGTGAGAGTTCATACAATGAAACCGTTCGTTCTTGTCTTGTCTTGCTTACACAACATGTTCACTAGTTTCACTAGGTTGATCTATAAAATATAGACACTTCGAAATGACCTTGGTCCTCTACCAAAATAATGATTCTTGCCCTTCATGTGAGAGTTCATACAATGAAACAGTTCGTTCTTGTCTTATCTTGTTTTGCTCACACAACATGTTGACTACTTTCACTAGCTTGATCTATAAAATATAGACACCTCAAAATGACCTTGGTCCTCTACCGAAACAATGATTCTTGCACTTCACGTGAGAGTTCATACAATGAAACCGCTCGTTCTTGTTTTACTCGCACAACATGTTCACTAATTTCACTAGTTTGATCTATATAATATAGACACCTCGAAATGACCTTGGTCCTCTACCAAAACATTATAATCTTGCACTTTATGTATGAATTCATACAATGAAACTGTTCGTTCTTGTCTTGCTTACATAACATGTTCACTATTTTCACTAGGTTGACCTATAGATTGGAAACACATCGAAATGACCTTGGTCCTCTGATTCTTGCACTTCACGTGGGAGTTCATACAATGAAACTGTTCGTTCGAGTCATTCCGGAATTTGGTACAACTTAAGCCGTCAGTAAAGATCAGCGAAAGCACTAATTAGATCGTGAACGATCGAATCTCAAATGACAATCTGCAGAGTAATGACCATCGGCACTCATATCAGTTGTACACGAGACAAGTTTCTCGAACTAGTTTGCATTGATTGATTCTACCCCTGAACCGAGAAGCTATCTAGCAATACCGCCATGTCGTAAGAGCTTCTATCATAATCACCTGCGGAACATTTGTGTGGTATATTATTGTAGCTCACATCAGGACAACGAACAGTTTGGAATTTATACAATCATGTGGGTTTGACAAGTTACCGATAATCAGTTACAAGACTAGCTTGACATGCCAAATAATATAATATGGTGCCAAATTTGGACGCATTCTGATGATCCGATACAGAAGCTCGGTTTTGCTGTTAGTATCAGCCGACCTTGATAAGAATTTTGTTGGAGTAGCTCTTCGGTCACGACAGAGCCACCGATCTGATTTGATGATTAACAATGTCTCAGTTATTTATCATTATTAGGTTAATTCCTAGAGAAGGTATCCTTCAGTCGAGCCAAGAGAGCTCATTGGGCCGGTACTCAAATCATGGTGGTGGCAATTGTGGGACGTGGTCACGTGGATCGGACGTGAACACTCTCCCAGAATGGGACGCCAATCCATCGCTAGATAAACACCAGCGGGAGCCCGTACCCATTCATTCAGCTGGATGGACTGTACCATGCAACGTAGAGTGTCTTTCTTAAGGACACAACCTAACTACTGAGGTCGCATTCGAACCCATAACCTTTTCTATCGAGAATTCCATGCACTACCGCTGGACCACCACTCTTCGTCATCATTACCTAGGCAAAGAATTGTTCCCAGTCAGATTTTGGAATCGGTTCAATGTTATTTTATCGTATATTGTTTTGATAGGAAGAGAAGTTGTTGGAGTAGCCCTTCAGCCACGACGTCTGGAATATTGTGTATTTCACGACAGAGCCACATATCTGCTTAGCTGAATAACAATCTCTCAGTTATTTAGCATTATTAGGTTAATTCCTATGTATCCTTCATTCGAGCCAGGAGAGTTCATTGGGCCGGTGCTCAAATCAGTTTTATCATGGCAATTGTGGGATGTGGTCACGCGGAGCGGACGTGAACACTCTCCCAAGATGGGACTTCAATCCATCGCTAGATAACCACCGGCGGGAGCCGTACCCATTTATTCAGATGGGTGGACTGGAGCATGCAAGTAGAGTTTATTTCTCAAAGGCACAACAACCGAGGCAGCGGAACTCGAACCCGCAAACTGTTCATTCGCGAGTTCAATGCGCACCACCCTGAACCACCACTCCTCGTCATTATTATACCAGGCATGCAATGGTTCCCGGTCGGCTTTTGGAATCGGTTCAATATTACTTTTCCGTTGATTTTTTTGGTATATATAAATAGTGTAAAATTGTAAGCAGCATTATTTACCTGATGAACGAATACATCGCCACTTCCGTCGTCCGGCGTGATAAACCCGTAACCTTTGGAGACGTTGAACCATTTGACTTTACCCGTATAGATTTTCCCCGCGACCTGTGAGCCCGCCTCTGCGCGCGCCTTCTGTGATACCTCCCCTTCCTCTTCGCTCGAGTCGTCGCCACACTTGTGGTGCTTCCCCCTCTCCTCTTTACCCTCTTTGTCCTCACCAGTCTCTTTCCCACTGTCACTCCACCGCTTAGCTCCATCTGAAAGAAACCAAAGAGGGAATAACACTGAGATGTGTGTGTGTATGTGTATTCGACTATTCGCAATACTCCTCTCATCCAATGGTGGATGGCATCCTCCACAGGGAATGCCTTCGTTGCCCTCTTCAATCTCTTTCCCACTGTCACTCCACCGCTTAGTTTCATCTGGAGAAATTCCAAAGAGAGAATACCTGAGCTATGTGTTCATATATTCGCCAGGCCCCACTCATCCAATTGTGGATTGCGTCCTCCACAAGGAATGCCTTCTTGCACTCTCCAGTCTCTTTCTCACTGTCAATCCACCGCCTAGCTCCATCTAAAAGGAAACTGAAGAGAGAATGACACCAAGATGTGTGTGTCTATTTGTACTCATCCAATGGTGGATTACGCTCTCTGGCACAAGGAATGCCTTCTACGCCCTCTCCAGTCTCTTTCCCACGGCAATGTCTCAATGATGCAGAACAAGCGGACTCGGAGACGGCCCAAAAGTACTGCAAATATGGATTCGTTCGTACACTCTTGCATTACCGTCAGTTAAATTAATTCTAGAACCCGCATATTGGAATATATGGTTGTCGTAATTGAAAGGCTCCGGTTCAGCTTTTCCCATCAACTTACTAATGCGCTAGCTCAAGCAGGTAACGAGACACTACGAAATAAGAGCGAGAAGGTTGGGAACGTAATAACGACATTGGTGAGGTGACAGACATAGTTGAGAATCAGGAGGGGATCACAATGCAAAGATTGCACTGAAATGGAACTGGTGCCTTTCTTTTCCTAACCAATGCTTGCGTTCCGAAGCTTTGACATGATTTATCAGAGAGACCCGAATTGATCGTGGCGGTTCTCATATATGAGCGACTACTAGACTAGCAAACAAAGTTTAATATCATCACCACAGCAACGAATCGAGTTTCTGTTCCCTAGTGACTTGGCATTGTAGGAGGATGAAGTAATTACATACGTGAGTTGGTGAAGATGACATTGGTAAGGCGATAGGCATTGGGGAGAATCAGGAGGAGCAAATGGAATTGAAGTCCCTCTGTTCCTCACTAAGTCGTACGTTCGGACGCTTGGACATGTCTTACCAGGGAGAGGCGAAATGATCATGGCGATTTTTACACATGATGATATGAACGACTACTAGACTGTAGCAAGTACCAACTTTAATGTCATCATCACTCCAAACAATGTGTTCCCTCGGCATTAGGCTGCAGTTCGTAGGGATGGTAATTGTAGATAATATCTCTACTGGTAAGAGCCAGAAGAGATTGTGGTACTGGTATGCTACATTTATTTGGGCCAACATTTTGTTGTTAGGTGTTTCACTGGAGGGTCATTGAACGACTACTTGACCACTTCACCACAGCAGCGAAAAGAGTTTTTGTTCCCTTGGCATTAGGCTGCAGTTGGGGGGGGGGGGGGGATGAAGTAATCGAAGATAATATCTCTACTGGTTGGAGCCAAAAGAGGATGTGGTAGACTACATTTATTTGGGGATACTTTCGTATACTTGACAGTTCCTGTGCCAACATAGTTGTTATCTTTCACTGGATGGTTTTTAAAGAGGGCCATTGACCCTCCCAAGCTATATAAATTAAATACTAAAAGATAGTTACTACATGTCTAATACCTAGCATGCGGTCATTATGACCGCATTATTAAGACCCGAATCGTAACATTGAGAAGTTTTTTAATTCGATGGATAGAACCAGTCATATTGGTTACCAACGAGTTGTCGCCAGACGAGGTAGAATTATTGACTTGATTTGTGGGGTTCGTCACAATACGAGAGCGGCCTATCACACTCATGGCGGTTTAACCGTCTGCGCAAAGACAACTTGTAAAATGTTTCATGTACAGGAAAAAGGCGGTAAATTACAACTCGAAACGATAGAGTGATGGTTATATGGTGACGTAATGGTTACCAAGGGGCATAGGGGGACTTGTCGTAACCTAATTGTAGTTATTTTAACAGGAAGTTAAGTTCTCACCGTCTAAGAGAGATACATTGTTTGAGACAGAGTAATATTTTTTGTTTTGTATTCCTTAAAATCGACCAATGCACTGAGACATGAACAATTTTGCAATGCTGCTGTACTTGTATAGCCTATGTTGCGTGAGTTTTTGAGAAACGAATACAATTTTGCTTTAAAGGCCTAAGTGTTCGCTCATCAAATATGCCAGAAATTTGCAGTTCTGGTCAGCTCTACTGATGTTTTGTAACCCACATTTACCAATGAAGAGTAAGCAGTAATCTCACACAGCGATGTCATTACAAATTCAAAATACACGTTGTTGTAATATCCACCCGATACGTATTGAAGACACCGATAACTACTGATGAAATTGGATAGTCTCATAACACAGGTTATTTCATACACGATAGCTATCAGGTTAGGAGGGAGGAAGTTAGTTAAAAAGACATTCGTTGATGTCCCGATATAAAAGATAGCTTTGGCAACACCTGGTTGATGATTTTATGCATGTTAACAAATAGCACATTAGTAAATAGTAAGAACCGCTCGCATCTTCTCTTTTTTCACTCGGCCCAATACACCGTTGCACATAATTCAACATACTTCTGTGTCAGTTCAGTTCAGGCTTCGTGGAGTGCGGTCGATTGTTTGTTCTGCTCTCGCCGCTCCATTGACTACACACACAGTTGTTATTTTCTTTGTTCGCCGTTGTTTAATTCGGCTGTTGGCCCGTGTAGGGTTTGACTGCATTAGTGTGTTGCTGCATTAGTGTATTGCTCGCATCTTTTCCTCTTTTACTTGGCCCAATACACTGTTGCACATATTTAAACATACTTCTGTGTCTGTAGTGACCATGTAAACACGCAATGCGCTTTGCAGAGATGTGTTGGCTTGCGACTGTCCATGGCATGTATAGTATAACCCTTTGGACCAGTGGTTCCCGAACTTTTTTGGGCTCGTGGTCCCTTGGCAGGAGCTCACTGAGGCCCAAATTTAAATTTATCGAATGTAAGCACAGTCGAATATCGCGCAGCACGCGAGCAGTGATTGGCTCCATGCCCCCCCCCCAGTTTTTTATCCATGGCCCCTGGTGGGCCATGGCCCCCAGTTTGGGAACCACTGCTTTAGACCATGCCTGGGCCGCATGCGACCCTTCTTTTTCCCATGGCCAGGCTAAGCTCGAAACTGCGAGTAGCGAACGGGAATTTCTAGCAGAGGCGGCGGCGCTGGAGCGTGACGCTACCGGAATGTCGTGAACAAGAGAGGCTGTCTTAAGCGTCTTCTCGGCCATTATTTAGCATCGCATTTCCCCCATGCCTAAATACTGCCGTGGGTTATAGAGTTAAACATACGTCTGTGTCTATAGTAACCATGGAAACACGCCATGCGCTTTGCAGAGGTGTGTTGCTTGCGACTATATATCCATATCATGCATAGTATAACTGTTTAGACCACGCCTTGGTCGCATGCGACCCTTCCTCTTCTCCTGGCCTCGTCAAGCTCGAAACTGCAAGTAACGAACGGGAATTTCTAGCAGAGGATGCAGGGGGCGCTGGGGCATGACGCTACCGAAATGCCGCGAACAAAAGGAGCTGTCTTAGGCGGCTTCTCGGCCATTGTTGCGCATATCTCCCCTGCCTAACTACTGCAGTGAGTTAAAGAGTTACACCACCACAAACATAACATCACTGTTGTTGTCGTGTCTACCATGACAATGATATAACGCACTAGAAATATGACAAGAAATCGCAACACACATTGTGGCATTGACACATGGCTGTCCTTGGATGCCTACATACTCCTTATTCCGATCCCAACTGAATACACCATTTATCATAAGGACAGGAACGTATTTGTTGCAACCGAAGACACTCCAATCTGTTGATCTACCAAACCTGGATTCACATTGTGAAATAATTTGGGCGAATCTTGACTTTGTTGGCTCTAAGCCACTGTTTGTTAGCAGCTATTATTGACCCATACAAATAAGGCTCAGGCAATCAAAGAACTGTCGAACTCCATCAGCAAACTACTTAACCAGAATAAACCTAGTAATCCTACTATCATAATTGGTGGTGATTACAACTTTCCTGACATTGACTGGAACACCTGATCGACCACTAACTGCATCCTCTTATACAAATTTCCTGGCCTTCCTGCTTGAAAATCCACGATCCCAGCTGGTTACCAAAGTAACTAGACCCCAGTCTAACAATATTTTGGACTTGATTGTCACCAGCTGCTCCCAGTTTATATAGTATAATGTAGAGAGTGTGCCAGGCATATCCGACCACGACATAGTTCTGTTCAATGTAAACTCGAAACCTAAATCGCATCCCAAAGCTCCTCACAAGATTTTCATATTTGAGCAAGCAAATGTCAAGTCCATAAAGGAAGAGACACATAGCTTTTGTCAAAGCTTCCTGGAAAGTGATCCAAGCTCGAGATCTGTTGATTCGAACTGGAAATCAATCAAGAATCACTCACACAAAATCATGAACTCACATGTTCCATTACAAATGAGTAAAATCCATAGAAGTCTACCCTGGATCAGCTTCAAAATAAAGCAACGAATGCGGGACATGAGGCTATATACTAAGGCAAAGAAGTCCAACTTATCTCATGACTGCTCACACAAGCTCTGTCACCAATGTCGTTGGTGCAAGCCTTCATGCAAATCCAAAGAATATTGTGGTCCCATGTGAAACAAATGAAAACAGAAAAATTGGGATACCAGTTCTCCGCTCACAAAATGGGCTATGCACCACCAACCTTGATAAGGCTCAAGCCCTCAATGAACAATTCCAGTCTGTCTTCACATCAAAATCTGCCGACTGTGTTAATGTTAAAGACAACTCCCCATGGCATTTCCAACTATTCTGGACATAACCATCTACACCGACGGCGTTGCCAAGCAGCTCAATAACCTGACAAAATCCCACCTGAAGTCTTAAAGCTAGTTGACGATGATCTTGCATCAGCGCTGGCCTTCTTGTACCAACAGTCCATCAACACTGGACAACTTCCAGAAGATTGGAGGAAAGCGATTGTATCACGCATCTACAAGAAGGATGCTAAATCAGATCCAGCCAACTACATGTCCATCTTCCTGACGTGGTCGTGTTGTAAGGTCCTCGAACATATAGTTCTGAGTAACATAGTCAAACATCTTCGTCAGCGTAAGATCTGGCTTAACTCCCAGCATGGTTTCAGGGAACGCATATCAACGGTCACTCAGCTCATCACTTCTATACATGCAATTTTCAGCGAAATTACATTTATCCCCGCCCCTCATGAATATTAATGGAATGCAATATGGTACTAACCTACACATGTATCCCACCTCCTACCAATGCCAGCATTACAAGTTTGAACAAAATCGGACAATACGGTTGCCGAGATATTCACATTTAAAGAAAATGCTTCTAAGCCCTGCCCACAATGAATAATAATGAGATCATCACCAAAATCGATAGGAATCATCTACTCACCATGTGTAATATATGTGCCAAGTATGACATCAATCCACTGTACCCTACCACTGATGAGATCGCGTGGTTACGAGCAATTTTCGGCGAAATTACATTTAGCCCCGCCTACTCGAGAATATTAATGAGATTGGCACCAAAAACAATAGGGACCATGTACTCACTATGGGTAATCCACCACCCAAGTATGAAAAGGATCCGCCCTTCCATCGTTCAGTTATCGTGTTTACAAGCGATTTTCACCGAAATCACATTTAGCCCCGCCCCTCATGAATATTATTGAGATGCAATACGATACTAACTTACTCATGCATCCCACCTCCTACCAATGCCACCAAAATAAGTTTGAACATAATCGGACATACGGTTGCCGAGATATGGATATCTGAAGAAAGTGCTTCTAAGCTCCGCCCACTCATGAATAATAATGAGATTGGCACCAAAAACAATAGGAACCTTGTACTCACTATGGGTAATCAACCACCAAAGTATGAAAAGGATCTGACCTTGCATCATTCAGTTATCGTGTTTACAAGCAATTTTCAGCGAAATTATATTTAGCCCCGCCCCTCATGTTTAATAATGCGATGCAATACGGTACTATCCTACCCATGTACTCGACCTCCTACCAGTGCCACCAAAACAAGTTTGAACATAATCGGGCATACGGTTGTCGAGATATGGACAGTTATCGTGTTTACAAAATTTATCTCACACATCCAGACACACGCACACACAGACAAACATGGGTGACTGTATATATTCCTATTGCCTCTGGCAAGGAATAAAAAACAACTATTACCAACATATCTCTGCTAGTACGGTAGCCTGTACTGTAAAGCGCTTAAAATGTGTCATTGACTAATTAAAGTGCGAGGTAATTTTTGCATATGGCTGTATGGTAGGCTACAATAATAAAATTGACATTTTATCTCTCTTCAGAATAATAGACTTCATTTATTATTTGTGGTTTCACGATCCGAATAATCTACTTATCATATTACGAAATCTTTCAAAATATTCGTTGTCAGATGTAGGGAGCTTTGAACTTTTACGAAACTCAAAGTAATATTCGTTTATATAATTCATGAAAGAAAATATAACCTCCATTCGTGATACTTCAATTGCTCTTATTTGCTTCCCACTCGGGTCAACTTTATTTCATTTATTTATTATTTAATGATTGCTTTTACATAAAATCAAAAAGGGGTTGATTCTTATATAGTCATCCTTGAAATACATCACACTAGTCTTTAGTATCGTTTTAGTAGCGTATCTCGTGACAAGTTTACATATTATAAAAGTATTACATTTTGTCCACAAAGCGATCATTCGCTCACTGCGGATTTTTTGCCGATTAAAGTTGGCCAGTAATACGGTTAAAACAATTTGTTTAGGAAAGAAATGTGATTGGCTGCACGTCCAAAAAATCGTAAGAGTGGTTCTTGATCATAATCATAAGGTATTCCGTGACGCATACTCAATTTTTTTCTCTCCAGAAGTCTAAAGAGTAAACATTTTTGTGAACACACTAAAACCATTTCGGTTCCCCCTGTTAATATGACGTACCGTGTGTTAAACCTATCAGAAACACCTTTAGCGATAAAAATATCTTTATGATAACAAACTAAAATACGAAAATATGTAAATTTTTGTCGAAAAGCGCTTTTCCTTCCACAGGTATAAACTTCACAAATGGTTGATTTACGACCAAAATGGGCAGTCACCCGAATACTAAGAGTATTCCCCTGGAGCTAAATAATGTGAACAACACGATTCATATTTGACCATGAACCAAATACACTATACACTGTTCGACGAAAACCGGAAAATTATGCTTTGTGCCCACACACTACTACCTGGTATATGTTACTAGCTACAGGGGGAGCTTTATTGGTACGTTCGCGGTTTTGTCGGTAAAGATGTATACTTGTCGTACACTCCCCCTCCCCCTCAACTATTGTCACTCTAGTGTGCGTTATCTTATACAAATTGAACAAAATCGCACTGACCCTTTAGAGTTTAGACCATAACTGGGTCGCATGTGACCCTACCTCTTCCCCTGGCCACTCATATCTCAAAACTGCCAGTGAGAGCCGCGAATTTCGAGAAGGGGATTCAGGGGCACCGGGGCCTTGACGATCTGGGCTGTTGCGAACAGAAGGGACGGACCTAGGCCTCTTCTCGGCCATTTTCGCGTAAATCCCATTCTGCCCAAATGGCAGCCGCGGGTTAAAGGAATAAATGCCTGAAGTAAGGAAGTATGTGGTATTCCCTGGCTTGCTTGGATCTAAGATGCTTCTACCCTTCCCTGAGTCAATGGTAGCCCCGCTAATAGTGCATTCCTCCCCCCTCACTGAATTGCATATTAGCGCACTTTCTAGGTATTTTACTCATTCACTATTTACATATTTGCATGATTTCCCCTCATTAAACAAGAAACCCCAATGATTGTTACGCGCAATGACAACAAGCCCTGGCTCCGCCACTCTCTATCAACGTTAAAGTATCGTGTGCATTTAGCTGCTACAAAAAGCGCCCCAACTCCCTACACTCGTCCACAGGCGTATGAGGCCGGTGGTGGCAGTCTGCCCCTCCAAAAAATGGACACACAAGATTCAGGCAGCACACCATCCAAAATTCGGGCAAAGCAAAGCGGATGGGGGGGGGGGGGGGTGAATACAGTATTCATTGATAATTTGACAGTTTAGGGCTTAAATGTTTTGCTCGAATGACCAAATCAGTTGCCGATCTTTGTGCAGGGGAAAACTCAAATGTGAGGGCACATCGCGCGCGGTATTGTCATGATATTTTATTGCTGTTTGTCTGAATCTTCTTGTAGCACTAAAACATAGGCTAGGCCTATGCAATTATGTAGGCCTGTAACAACTGACACAATTATGCATTTGATATAGCGCACTATGAGCCTTTTTCACATCGTAGGTAAGATTATGAGCGGCCTGAGCAGGATCTCCCCC
>JAODUJ010156417.1:0-16611 GCA_027564615.1 Psolus chitonoides | reverse complement strand
GTCGCCTGGTTTTTGATGGGGAAGCTGGTACCCCTGAGGGCTTGCTCTCCACCATTAAGAGTGACATAAGGTTGCGGATTGAGGCAGACTTTGCGCGGCTTTCCGTCACAGCTTTCAGCCGTCGTTGGCACAAGGGTTACAGTCCACTTGACCGACGTCCCACTAGACCGACGTCCCACGAGACCGACAATCCCACTTGACCGACGACCCATTAGACCGAAAATCCCACTTGACCGACGTCCCACTTGACCGACAATCCCACTAGACCGACGACCCACTAGACCGACGTCCCACTTGACCGACGGCCCACTTGACCGACGTCCCACGAGACCGACAATCCCACTAGACCGACAGCCCGCGAGTATGAAAAGCCGTTCTGGTACTTTTCACGGCTTCCCCTTTATTCCACTTAGGTCTAGGCAGTTGGTATTCAGCAGGGTAAAATGTGCGCTACCCCGGGGGCGCTACTCCCAACTAATATGCCAAGCCTGAGTAAAATTAACTTAGCTTGGTTGAATCAAATTTAACTTAAGCTAAATTGGCGCTACCCTATTTAACTGATCAGCTTAAGGTGAATTAAAATCAAGCAACGTTTGAGGACGCCGTAGTTTTCGATTTTCGACCGAGGGGCCGGGCGC
This sequence comes from Psolus chitonoides, assembly GCA_027564615.1. Taxonomy (NCBI): domain Eukaryota; kingdom Metazoa; phylum Echinodermata; class Holothuroidea; order Dendrochirotida; family Psolidae; genus Psolus; species Psolus chitonoides. The sequence continues at coordinate 15,973 of JAODUJ010156417.1, read as the reverse complement.
CAGCGGTGTTTATCAATTAGGCGTTTTTATCCCCGGGCCGCGACATGCACAACTTTGACAGCATGCGCCTGTGATGGCAAAGTTTGCTAACGCATGCTGCATCGGAATTCGAGAGTAAGTTTATCATCACTCCTGGTGTATAAATTGTCAGGATAAATAGATACGACGCCATTCAGGGGCAGATAAGCCTCTCGGTTTATTCACCAAAGGAGGGGGGGGGGCGTTCCGTTCACTGATCTCGTTCAGGAACTCTCAGCGCCGCGGACGGCCTAAGTGAAGACTTTACCAAGCTTCTGTTTCTGAAACTACCCCTATAATACTACATAATTTTGGAGTTCTGCTCATATCCTCTTCGTACGTAGATGTTGTAGGCCTTCAAATATAAATTATTCCTTTGTTCGCAGGGGCCATGCAGTTTTGCCCTCATGAAATTCCTTCTCTCCACATTTTCTGTCCCTTTCCAACTAATTCTCTTCGCATTAGGGTTGTTCAGTAGGCATAGGTTTAGGAATTACACTAAATAGTTTTTGTTTTTTATGGAGAGAACCCTGCCCCTTCTCGAGGAATGAACATTTTATTGACCAACGATAGAAACTTTGCGTCCCAGACGGATACGCGTCTGACGGAGCCCAACCACAGAATTCAACATGTGAAAGCCAAACGTTCTGTCGCCTCGCGCCAATCCATGTGGCGCTCCGTGTGAATAGTCTTTCTCATTTTAGGACGAAGGTGGATACATTTAACTTTGTGGACTCGGCAAGTGCCGTTTCCAGCCATCTGAGGGGTCTGGAAGGGAGAAAGTTTCTTCCTCCGTGCGGCGTACCAAACCAAGCTGTCGATCAGCCTAGTTCCTCCCCATCTTATATTGAGGTTGCGCACATTTCGCTCTGAGGCACCTGCTGTTTGTCGGGGTGGTCATCTAAGGGGTTTGCAAAGTCAACAAATTCTCGCTCCGCGCAAAACCAAGCTGGCGCCCCACGTAGATATTTGGGCCTATTTCATATTTTTTGACGAGGCTGCATACAATAGGCTAATAGGGCCTATACGATTCTTATATAGTGCTTTTCCATCGAAATGCTGGAAGTGCTTTCCGGATACATACATTCAGCTTTGTAGATCCGGCAAGGGACGTTTCCGGCAGTCGTAGGGGTTTTGGAAAGCCCCCCCCCCCCAAGAATAAACGTACCATTTCCGCTCTGACCATCTGATAGCACCTGGTTCCTCTTCACCCCCCCCCCAGCATATTGGGGTAAGAAACGAACCATGACTTAGGATGACTCCGTTCGTCTATAACTGAAGAATGTGAGCAATTTCTCGAAATGAGAATTTCTGAAGATGATAATTTCTGTCCGGCAACTAAACGATGTTTTCGACCTCGATAAAGACGCATGAAAGTGCCATTTCCCGCAATCTGGGAAGTGTTTGTGGTAAACAACAGTTTGTACGCTACACAGAAACTAATGGTCCGGTAGCGCTCCGCTATTGCGACCCATAGCAGGCAACTGCCCCCTCTGGCAGCAAACCATAGATACGCCACTGATGCTAAATATAAGATCTGTAGTCTTTGGTATATTGTATTCTTCGTGTATACTGGGTGTTTGATACTTTGACCACCTGGCGAGTAGTTGTGGCAAAACTATAGTCCTTTCTAAGAACTACCTACTCGCCAAACATGGGCTCCATTGACCTCTGTATCCTCTAGGTATCAAATAATAGGCCCTGCACGTTATTGACCCTTTAGCCCTGGTGATCCTATAGCACTTGAGACACTGTGAAATGTAGCTTGACATAGTCCGTGTTATGGACTACTCACATGCCAACCATGGTACTATGCATTAGATATCGCGTCCACTAGATTTTTGACACAATCACCCCGGTGACCTCAAATGACCGTGAAACATAATTGAGCGGTGAGAAGCTGGAGTCCTCATTCGGGTATTAGCCCCCATATGGACAACATATATGTCAACTTTGAGCTTCGCCAAGTATATGCGTTGGCTCTGCTACCCTCAAATTACACTGAAAGGACATAAAGAACAATAGGTGTCTTCCTCCTTATACATGACCAACACATAAACAAATGTCGAGCCTGGGATACCTTTTTACTCGCTAGTTAGCCTAGTGTGCTCATAAGGAGCGTCACCTACACACACACACACGCTCGCGCACGCACGCACGCACGCGCACACACACACGCACACATACGTAATCGCACGCACACGCACGCATACACACACATGCATACACACGATAACCTACAGGACACGACGACTCAGATGCCTCGCCGGCTCGGTCGGCAAGGAATAAAGAACTTAAGCCAATCAATGCATACCACCGAATTGTTATTGGTGCTCATCTCCTTCCCTCTTCCGCACACAAACATGCGTTACTGTGTATATGCATGTAGGGCTTACATACTTGCGCGTGCACCCGCAAAATCTTGGAGGCGCTGATTATGACGTCAGAGGAAGGTAACAAGACTGTGTTGTCCCATCCCGGAAAGTGAAATATAATATGTAGCCTAGAGACTGATGACAAAGAGAAACTGAAATAGACAATATATGGGATTATTTCCGGGAACTCTCTATATATTTTATATAAAAAACTGTTATATGATACAACATGTACGCCTACCGTTTGCTCCATGGTTTGGAAAAATATGACCTGATGCAGGCTCACATATACCTTGGGATGAAACAGTTCTACAGACAGACTACAAATAAAACTTGATATAGGCTACGTTGATGGGATACGGAGTTAAAATTTACAAGGAACATGTCTTGTCACCGAACTCCAGCCCGCCCCCATACAATGTTGAGTTCAGTTACCAATATTATAGCATCATAGTCAGGATTTATAACAATGTACAGTATCCAGAAATGAATGTCGGATGAATCGGATGTTCTATAATTGTCGTAACAATCGCAGTTTTATGATAATTCAATTTGAACTGTTAAAGCCTGGGAATATTCATCTTCAAACGAAACGCAGTATAAGATACCGTACTTCGACCTTGCCCTTTCCGGCATAGCGCGCGGACCAACGTTGGTTCATAATACAGTAAACAGCATTCAGTATACATGGCGGAAAGCCACCTCTGTTAGATTTTTCCAGAAGTACTTCTGGGCGGATTCCGTTGCGTGGAATTCACTTGAATAAACGTGGAAAGTGCCATCTAGGGTTTAAACGATTGTTTTGACGTGAGAGATTATCGAACTCTTCCTGGGTATGTCACATAATGATGATCCGCTGGCTCGACGCCAGCTTGACGACGCCTAATGGTACGTCTTGATGGCGTAGGTGATGGCTCGCCAGTAGGCGAGCAGCCTGATCTCGCCCGTGGTGTACATCGCCTTTTGCCTGGCGATCCTCTGCTCCAGCAGCCTCCATTTGCGTCGTCTCACGGCCACCAGGTCCCCCCTGAGTGCCTGCCGGATCCTCACGCTCTCCTCCCTCTGGTCATCTTTGAGGCACCGGATAAAGTGCCACAGGGAGGGGTGATTCACCCCCACGTCGCGGTTCCACTTGTTGTGAAAACCTGCAGGACAAGCGAAAAAATAATGAACATCGGCGTAGCAAAGTGGGAGGGCAAGTGGCCTGCGGAGGTGTTGGTAACCTAGGTAGGGCCCGACAGTGACCCCACTGTCGTCACGGGAGACGGTCTAATGGGAGGGCTTTTAGAATTTTCCAAAGATAAAAACTGGCTAGACGGAAATGGGCACCTTAAGCTTCTTCGTGTTTGATATAAACAGCGGGCGGTATAACCAGTCAGCTAGTATTATAATTTCCTAGAATTAGAGGTTATAAGGAGCCTTTTCAGTTTTTCTGTCATCCAAACTGACCAGGCTCAGAATGGTGTCGATAATTGATTTAAACATTTGGAGTTGGAATTTTATAAGGATAAATATTCCTGGTCACAGAATGTTTTATTTGGATAGTTAGAGGTAGCCTACAAGGACACTTTTCCTATCACAAATGTTACAAGCTATAGTCAGATCGCCCGATGGAGGGGGGAGCCTTTTCGGCTATCCGAATTAGTCAAGTGACGTGGTTTCCCTATAAAAAAGGAGTCCTAAGCCCTTGCTTCTGGTTTTGAGAACGGAATATAAAAGACCAAGCTCCGTTTTCCAATGAAGACCGACCCTAATCCTTCTTCATAGTTACAATGAAGAACAATTTGTAAAATCCAGAAAAAATGGGGAAATCCTTGCAACGTCTTGGGAATAACAAGACGACAATGCTACAGTGTAAATTCCTGCCTTGACCTACGTTATGCATTAGACTGACCCGTTGTCCTCAAAACATGACAAAATGTAGCCTACCAGCGTTGTGGTCAACATGCAGGTATCGGTCCTGCAATGTTTTTGACACATCGACCCCTAGTGCTCCGCCCTTAGCGACAGGGCCTTTGAACCGTATGAAATTTGATAGAACCGTTGTCCTTGGGAGGAAGTAACAACATGTCAAACACTTTTGTGTTGAAACATCTGACACTGACAACAGGTGACCTCAAATGACCATGAAACACAACATAACATGACAAGACCACATTCTCATTTAGGGGCTACCCACGTGCAAACATGGGATCTATGGAGTTAATTATGTAAATTCCACATGCACAAAACGTGACCTCATTTGACCTTCAAACACAATGTCATGTGACAGACTTGTGGTCCGTGTTTGGTGGGACTACCTACCAGCCAAGCATTATGGGTCCACAGAGTTTCTCATTCTCTATATTACATGTGTATGAGGTTTTGCATACTTTGACCCATAGTGACCTCAATTGACCTTGAAGCCAAAAATGGGATCCACAGACTTCGTTATTCTGTAGATATCACCTATAAAAGATTGTTGACACTTTGACCACTGGTGACCTCAAATGACCTCAACAGACATGTCATGTGGGTGGCAGACTTATACCGGTAGTCCTTGTTAGGGATTACCTACATGCCAAGTATGGGATCCATAAACCTCTTTGTTCTCCAGATATCACCTATTCGATGTATTTTGAGACTTGGACCTCTGTTGACCTTGCGTTTTAACCAAACACGATAGCAGGCATCATCTCCACATGGGCAGCCTGCACTAGCCAGTTCACAAGAATGTTTGACTTCGACATCTGCTGACCTCAAATGATCTTGAATGAACGCCAAAAGCCAAAATAGGGAGTAATATATTTGTCGTATCAGTTTTGTATTGAAAATGAGATGTTGAGATACAACTAATTACCTTCGACGACATTCGTTGTCCGGAACTCCATGGCTCTATCGAAGACGTTCCAGGACGGGACAGGGAAGGGGCCGACGATGTACGTGTCGTGTACGTATCGGAAGAAGTCGCCGAGTGCGGGATACCGAGCGATGGCTCGGGCTGTCTGGCGGCTGTTCCTTAACAGCATCAGGTTGTTTCTCACCATCGGTACCGGCAGATATCCGATGGCGAACACCTTCCGGATCAGACGCTTCAATCGGGGATTCTGACTGTACGGTCCGGCGAGTCCCAGTTCTTGAATCTTCCTCCACAGGGACTGTGTCAGGTGGAAGTAGCAACCTCTAACGCGTATTCCTGGGAACTCCAGGAGGAACGCAGAACGGATTGCTGACTCAAAGTCCGCTATAACCTGGGTCGGCACGAAGACTCCTCCATGAGCCACCACTTGATCCTTCACGTGCTGGAGTAGTCGTCGATACTGATGGAGCCTCTTTCCTGTCATTAGGGCGTACGCAAGGGTGAGCACGTTCCCGTGGTAGCGGCCATGCAAAGTAACCAGCTGTGTATATGGCCGTGGCGTTGTCTTAAACGTGCCGTCTACAAAAACGGTGTTGATCTAAATAAAATATACAGACAAAATATGTACGAATTATGTGATGGAAAATCGCGTCTGTTAAAATGAGCGTTCTTTCTGTTTCTTAACTGTTGTTGTCGTATTTCTATTGTTTCTGTCTGACTATATTGTTTTATCTGACTTATTATATATAGATGATTATGGTGGTGATGATAATGATGATTTTCATTAATGAAACACAGTCAAACGGTGGAACACCCATGACAGGGCCTGTCGAGGATGAACAAAGCTAGAAGCGAAGGGAAGAGATTGAGAAGTGGTGAGCATTAGCAGCGGCATATTAAAGGGATAAGGTAAGACTGAATGGAGTAGGCACATCGCTCCCGAGATGAGGCTGCTGAGAGAGAGAGAGAGAGAGAATTATAGAAATACTTTTGTTTAGTCAGAGCTGCAACACATCTACGATGGGCAAGTTTTAGGAGTGAAGTCGTGAGTGAATCGTCGCCGATTGGCGATTGGATCCTATCAACTTGAATGATGCAGTGGTATCGCCAGTGACGCAGATGGAACATACCCGATTCCTAAAGGGGCACGAATTCCAGGCGACGGTGGCGCCATTAGACGCGAGGTGAGAGTGTCCAGCGTGGGGTCCAAGGGCGATCGGTGAGGTTCAGGGGCAGGGACCGATGGGAAAACTCATAGCTTCCAGCCAGTTCTCGATGCCTGAAAAGGCGTTATTTTGCTGCGATTTGGCCCTCATTATCAGTACAATATTTGGAGTCTCACAGTAGTGTGATACAGCCGGACATTGGAGGGATGTGCTCAACTTCACATCATACACGCTGTACGAAAATGAATGTGAACGTATGGCGTGGGTCCGGTGCCCACATGAGGACCCTGAGATAATTGAGAATTTACAGGCTCTCTGATGCAATCTAATGCATAATTGGAATATATGGTGATCTGAGTCGGGAACGGGTTATGGGTCAATTGGAAATCACTGAAGAAAACTGTTATGACTCGGAGAAAATCACTCGTCCAACTATTAGGCCTAAATGTGACCAGGACTTGGCTCTGTGGATATAGTTCACTCTTAATCCGGCAGTCAGGCCAGACGTGGGTTGCTGGGGGGGGGGGGGGGCTGTGGCCGAATTGGTAAAAGCATTTGGCTACAGTGCGGAAGGTCGGTGGTTCGACTCGCGCTCGGATCATCTTCTGGAAAACTCACCTGTCCACCCAGCAGTGAGTGGGTACCTTGTGAGGTAACGGACTGTGGCGCCGAGGCATTGGCAGCCAGGAGTGTAGTCGGTCGCGAGCGATCGTGCATGGCACCTTGGGTGCAGGCACTGTATTCATCAGGTTACCGATGATCAGGGGTAATATCTGCAAAGCGCTTTGAGACTACGGTGTAAAGCGCTATATAAAAATGGAGATATTATAATAAATAATAATATATTCACTTATATAGCGCAACATAATGCAAGAGCATTTCTATGCGCTTTACAATGAGCCAAAGGCGGAACGAAAGAGATGTGTTTTCAACTGACGCTTGAATGCGCTCAAAGTCGGTGCCTCTCTTATATCATGTGGCAGAGAGTTCCAGGTCCGTGGGGCTCCGATACTGAAATAATTCGAGCCCCGGACCGACCTGTAACTGGGGCACTGGAGAAGGGTAGGGTCAGCAGAAGAACGAAGATTGCGGGTGGGACGATAAAGATGGATCATATCGTCCAAGTACCGAGGGGTAGCGATAGTGACATCGAGAATCTTATAGATAATTAAACAATGCTTAAACTTAATTATGAGGTGTAGGCCTATGGGTAGCCAGTGAAGGGTAAACAGATGTATAGAAGCACCATCCCGTTTACGCCCTCTCTTGATAACTCTAGCAGCGTTGTTTTGCAACATTTGCAGGCGGTGCACTTGATTAATATTGACGGTGCTGAGAAGGGAATTACAATGATCAAGGCGTGATAACACAAGGGAATTCACAGCGGCCTTACACGCTGCCTCATTCAGGTAGCGTCTGATTTTTTCCGATACCACGTAAATGAAAGTAACAAGAAGAAACAATGCTGGAGATGTGGGTGTTTAGGTTCATCAAGCGGTCAAAAACAACGCCAAGGTTACGGGCAGTGTCACCAGCGTCAATAGTAGTGCTGCCAACAGACAGTGGGGGGAAGCATATCGTTGGACTATTATTATTATTATGTATCAAGTTATGGCGTGGGTCCAGGGCCCGTCTAGGGCCCTAGAAGTTCTGGAAGTTCTGGGACCCAACAGGCTCTCTCGGATCATTTCGTTCGATTCAGATTTAGGCACGACTCATTCGTCAGACAAATGTTACCGCCCTCAAGGCATGCACAAACCCCTCACAGTCTCACTGGAATGACATTCATTCGTACATTCAGCATCCATGTCATATGGCACACAGAACGGAGACGGTGCAAACATTTGTTCCGAGAGTGTTTCAAGCAGCATATAGGTCGAAGAATAGCCGGGGAACCTCTTTTATGATTGCCAACCACTCACTCACTCAATCACTCATGGGGCACATGCCTGGAAGGCACTTCGCTGCACCCACCCTGCGCGTCCATCCCCTTGGCCTAAGCTGCGCCAGCCAAGAGCTATGTGGCCGACCCAGCGGGCATCCCCAACCAACCGGATCCCGTACAGGCAGGACGCGGCTGACAGAGTCATCATCCGAGAGGCGTGCCACATGCCCAAAGTACCGCAGCTGGCGGTCACGAATCTGGCACATGACCTTCACCATCCCCGCCTCCGCAATTAAAAACACCCTGGCATTAGACACACGGTCTTGCCAGCGGTAACCAAGGATGCGACGAAGTGAAGTGGTCATAAAGGAATCCAGTCTCCGTCTCAGCCCCAAAGTCAGTGTCCACGCTTCACAGGAGTAAAGCAGGACAGGGAGAACAATGGAGCTGAAGACTCTGAGCTTGGTCCCTCTGCTCAGATAGCGGGAGCGCCAAACGCCACCATCCAGTGACCGCATGACCCCGTATGCAAGCCCAATACGTTTATTGACCTCGGGCTGACATGACCCAGTACTACTATTGCCAACCGCCCAGTGTAAACACACGGGATGGGCATTTCTAGAACCAACAAATTATTTTCCGGACCTTCGTGGGGGTCATAATTCGGTGACATAATGTCGAGAAGGCATGCTGAGAGCACGTCATTTATGGTTGGGTAACTATATGCGCATGTAATGTTTTAGGCCTATTGGCCTAACGGTCAAGGAAATTAGGATTGTAAATAACTTCAATTGAATGTGTTAAATGCGTGATTTAGGAAGGATTTTGGAAAGACCTTCTCTTGAAAATTTCACCATGCTCGGCTCAGTTTGCGTACTGTCATCAGTTCTGTATTTTCTTGAAAATTTTCAACATTTCCAAATCCTCAAATGGGGGGGGGGGGCAGATCATTTTTCGAGGGGGGACGTACCCATGCCCACCCCCTCCAGCTCCCTGGTGACGCCACTGCTATTCAGATATTGGAACAGCAGTTACAGCACTAAAGCTGAGTTTGAGCTTTGTGAAACTGTAGCGGAAGAGGAAGCGTAGCTTTTCAGAGGCACGTTTAACAATGTCTCTGATGTGTGATTTTCAAATTCAGATAATGTGCTGGAGGATCTCGGTCTGTACAATAATTTCCAAAATATTGAGTTAACGTTAGGCCTACTGCAAACTAACCTCACTGAAGATCTGTATACAAGCTTCGGACATGAAAACGAGCACACCTGCTGCGTTATCGGTCAGTGTGAGGAAAGGGTGACCGCTCCATGTCCTTGCCCACTCTCCTTCCACCCTAACGTCCTCCACCCGTCTAGGTATAGGTGGCATTCCCTCTCGTCGGGCCCGGTGCAAACGCGACCTCAGGCTATCGTACATAGGCACATCCACATCAACGTCATCATAGTGACCTGCCACCTCGTTGTATACTCTCCGGACCGGTCTTGATGGGTCATGTCGGATCTCCTCTCTCATTGCTTGAAACGCCCTCTCCCGATCGATGACCTCATCATCCTCCTCATGGTCATGATTGATGGTCACCTGGTATGAATGAAGAGGATCGTGAAAACTAGAATAATCATTTTCCATGGTACAGTAGCCCATACTGCACATTTTGTGAATATGAAGTTCAATGAGAAAGGCATAAGCAAATATCGTGGATGCAGGGAATTATATGGGTAACTACTAGTGGTTTCCTTAGACAAGCAATACCAAGGCGACAATGCTGTCGTGTGATTCACTACCTTGATTTGGGTGATGTATGAGAGTGACTGAGACTTTTGCACATGGTCTTCAAAACAAGACGCCAGGCAGTGTTGTAGTCAACATGCATGTATTGGATCCGCAATGATTATGAGGGGAAGACTGCACCCCCCCCCCCATATTTCGCAGAAAATAAAAATTCGGACAAATTATAGGGGAGAAATCGGGCAAAGGGGTTTTGGAGGAAGAAATATAACATTTCTGACCGAATTTACTGCCCAAATGCATCAGATTTGCCCGAATCACGCTCCCCGTAAGCAATGATCCCAAAAAACGTCTGCGCGCTTCGCGCGCTTTCATCAATTCGTAGGTACGGCAGTATCCCTATATGAGGGGCATTATTCCCACCCATAAATTCAGGAAGAACAAATGTTGATTTGGAAACCAAATATAGAATTGCAGTGTGACGGTGATTCGATAGCATTCGCATGGCATGGGGGAATTATCAGCACTATGCACTATTTGACGATGGCGCTCCACGTAGATTGAAATTCGTGTCACTTATTCTTGGCGGAATCTTACATGTGAAATAAACCCTAGGATCAATATGTTGGCGTTTTAACGCCAACCGATGTCTAGTTTGTTCTCATTGTCCTTTCCATCTCCTAATGTATTCTAGCTTCGCAACACCCTTTCTCAATATTCCCGCTTCAGTATGACAGACAAGGCGGACCCAAAATGTGTCTATGAACACACATTTCCCCCAAAGTCTCAGTCGACAAAATCACCACGAAATGTGCCATATACGGCTAAAATTGCACATGAGAGCTGGTAGATCACCACTGGCTTCCATGCCCTAGGGCGAGCCCTGGACCGACGCCTTTGGGAATTCACCCTCTGTGCTGGTGACGTGGGCGTCGCGCACGTCGGCTAATACTTCACAGAGGCAAGGGCCCTCTTCCCTCTGCATAAGTGCCCCCAGACACCTATCACCACCGTAATCTATCTCAAATTGACCAATAATGTTGCCTCAATGATTGATTTCGTAATATTAAATTTAATTCTGGGCAATGCAGGCCTTCGGGTCATAGGAATTTGGTTTCCTTTTGTTTGTCCTGATCATTGATTTTGTTTTCATTCTGTATAACTATTTAATGTTGAGGATCGAATAAATAAATGATAGAATAATAATCACGCCACGCCCCCCCCCCGGGTGTTGGTTGCCACCAATGCCGTAACAAAACAATTATTGTACACATTCATTGCATAGGCCTAGTTTCCAAAGCCTCATAGAGACCAACCGCTATCAGGAATGCTAAATTTGATCGAACTTCACCTTTGAGGCCCTAACCTCATATGAAAGTGACCAATTGAGTACCTAACTGCTCATTTGGATAATTGAAACCCTAATCATAACTAGCAAAATGATCAAATATGGGTGAATTATTCCAGTGCAGGTCTAACTTTCTTAACCTTCATTTTTTCATCATTGAGAACTTAGCCATCCTGAAGTTGGGTATATGCTGCTCAGAGCTGCATCCGTAAGTCCAAAATATTCCTGGCCCTTTTGTGCCAGCCGATGGATGCGCTCCACTTTATTATACATAGACTCACTCTTAAGCGTTGAGAGATGGATGGGTGATGATACCAGCCTGGAACACCCGGGAAGTGTCTTCACTTATCCGGCGGGATAATGTCTATACTCTATAGTCACCCGTGTCTTTGGTCCCGCATCTCATTGGTCCCGCGTGCTATTGGTACCCCGTACCATTGGTCCCCAGTGGCATTGGTCCGGCGTATCACTGGTCCCCCGTGTCAATTAACTTTCACTGTGTTAGGTTCAAGTACGAAATGCAATTGGGTCCGCGAGACCGAAGTACCTCTCTCTCATTCACACAGCCGCTTCCGAACAAGCAGCGGGTGTCGGGGAAGAGGGTCCGGGGAGTTCTGGTTACTCCCGACTTCGCCCAAGTAGGCCTATCAATGCGAGGTGGGCGAGCAGGTGGTCAAATCAGCATAATATTCCCCACGACTTCGGTCTCGCGGATCTTCGATCTTGCGGGCCTCCGTTCTCGCGGGATGTGACCGTATAAAGTCCAAAGAAATTGTCACCCACTTCGCGCCAACCAATGCAGGGCCTTTTTTAACATATATACTGGGGGGGCCGCGGCCCCCCCAGTCCCCAGCTGAGCCCCCCCACTCAGGCCAGTTGGCCCCCCAGTAAAGGTCCCCTTTCTTGACGTAAATGTGTTCAATATTTATTAGACTAGACTTACCAACATGATTGAATATTAGGATAAATGGTTGAAGAGCTTCTGAGCTTGTGAAATGAACATTCCCACCGCCCACGGCCGTAATACTTGCAAGCAAATCTGCTATGAAACCGGCCAAATTCATTTGATCTGTATGTGATGCTAGGATTTTCGCTAACTTCCATTGCCAGTTCCGTGTAGCAGAAGCCCACCGATATAAATATGGAGTTTGGATGAAGGTAAGATCGATTCCAATTAGACCCAAATTTACCTCAAAGTACCTCTACCTATTATATAACTTGCTGGTATAGTGGTTTTATTTTCAGACATACGCCTATGGCCTCAGTATCTTTCATTATTTTTAATATTTTATGGTAAACACAGACCTTGTCTGTGGGTTTCGCGGAACTGGTCAGGTCCTATTGATTTGCGTGTGTTTTGTTTGTAACTTCGCCGGTCTCGTTTTTTTTGGCCTAGAATTGCATTTTAGCTCAAATAAAATTTTCAAGACATGCCATTCTGTGAATGAAAGGTTTCTGATCATTATTTTAGGTGCTAATAAAATCTTGAGTAAAGGCTCATGGTCCCATTGACTTATCATGTTAGGATAGGCCAAACGCCCCTACGATTTGCATTTCGCACCCGGGCTATATATACTGGAATTTATAAATTATAGGCCTACCAATTTCTTTCATTTATCACCAGGCCGAATCAGCTTACAACAACCATCATAAATGACAACGGAGCGGGGGAGCCCCTCATTCAGCTCATGTCGCGTTGAACATCCAAGTAACTTTACTGACATTGACAATGCCTTATGCAAAAAAACGGAAGGCTGCGTTGGACAGAAAAATCCAATCTGATGCAAAAAAGTGTCAGAAATTAAGCAACTTTTTCTCGGTTAAGGGGAAGGTTAAAGCTAGTGAGGGTACGTCTCAACAAGAAAGTCCTGCAGGAGATGATGCTGCACATCCCTTTCCAGAGTCAACTCAGAGTCAAGAGCCAGTTGTTGTTATAAACGTTGAAGTTGAAGACGCACCATCTACATCAGAGTCACCGCAAAAGACATCACAACAAAGTGAAACCAACACAGCACAGTACAAAAATGTAGATCCACTAGATCGTGAGGAGTCTGAGGCAGAAACTGGACGAGCATCCACTGAATTCTACAAAGGATTCCCACTGTGTATAAACAAGATCATACAAAAAGTGGGCAAGGATGTTCTGACAACATATCATGAAAAATCTAGTAGTGGTGGCAACCTCAAAAAAAGGGTTTTTGTCAAATGTTTGGTATGTCACGAATTTGAAGAAGAAGCCAAGAAATATTCTGCCAACAGAAGAGTTTATATGGCGAGCGGCATCCGCTGTGATGGACGGAAGAAAATACAAGATGTTGTGGACCATCTGAGAGGAGCACCACATGAAGCAGCTTTGGAGAGAAAGAAGTTGGAAGAAATGTGGCAATCCAAGAGCCACAGACATCCATGGATCAAAGCACTAGCTTCTACACACAGCCCGGAAGTGATCAAAACTTTAGTTCAAATGGCGGTTGATGCATATAACGACAGTAAACTGTTGACTCTTGCTGCTTGGTCATGGCCATCCAGATCATTGGCCCAACTACATGCTGGTCAACAGCTGAAAGTGCACAGTGACGGTCCTGATGGGGACAGTTTTGCTGAATTCACCCCATTCACCCCAAGTAATGTGGAACTTCACTACAGAGACCCAATCCACTATGCAGAATTCATGCACATTCTCGGTAAGGAAGAAAGAGGAAAGCTTCAACAGGAAATAAAAAACTCTCTGCGGTTTGGAATGCAGATTGATGGATCAGTAGACTCAAGACAGCAGGATAAAAAGTTTGTGTTTCTACGCTATAACACTTCTGACGATCCATTAACAATGAAGACAAGATTTGTATCTGCCAGGGAAAGCGAGAAAAGAGGCGCAGAAGGTCTGCTGGATGCACTTGTTGGTTCCCTCACTGACATTGGCATCACCAAAGAAGATTTTGCAACAAAGTTTGCAGGCGTTACGACTGATGGAGAGTCGGCGAATACAGGGAGATTGACAGGCTTGTGGGCAAGAATGGAAGAATATGTTGGGCACCCAGCTATCAACTACTGGTGTGCATGCCATCGCTCAGACCTTGCCATGGAGGATGTGATGCAAGCTGTGCCTGAACTCAAACTCTGGAATTCACAGCTGATAGGCTTAGCAACGTACTATCGGACTTCTGGTTTGCGTACAAAGGAGCTCCGCATAATATGCCCTAAAATGCGAGCCTACCCAGCACACCATGAAGTCAGATTCGCACAACATCTGATTCAGCTATGTGAAGCAGTCCTTCACAATCTCGATGGATGCCAGGAGCATTGGAACAAAATCACCGAGGCGCCACATGGAGAGTACGATAAGCGAGAAATATCCCGTGCCAAGGGCTTCTCAATGGTATGGGAAGCAGAGAGCTTACAAACATGGCTGACAGCATTCATGACTGACATTTGTTCGCTGTTCAGGTACATCGAGAAGGAATCCCAGAAGCCAGAGATTATCATAACAGACATTCTGAGATGCAGGGACATAACACTGCAGAAGCTAGAGCTCATGGACGACAGACCATATCCAGGTGAGCTAATTATTGAAAATATGGAATTAAAAGCCATTAATGCAGCAGAACAAATATCTTTCTGATTTCAGAACTGTAATTTATCTACTTGCCATTTTTTATATGAAAATATCCTACATATGTTCTTAAGCAAGTTCCATCCACAGTGAACATAGTCATACGAGACAGAAGTATTGAATAGAACCAGATGAATCCATCAAGATCAAAATTAATTCTATCAACATACTCCAAACCTTTCAGGCGGCCACGAAGAAAGGTTGATGGCAAAACTGGGGCAAACAGGGAATGACCAACAAACAACCCAGGAGAGGACTCGGAGGTCAACCGGTCATTCACTAGTGACAACCTTTCGCAGGAGCAGAGAAGCAATCCGACGAGAGGTAGTGGAAAGCACACGCAACTTTCTAGAGGTACACACTCCACCATCTCTTCATATCTGACAGATATGAGTTAGGGATTAAAATTTAAAAACAAACATACAAAAATTTCCCAACCTGGACAAATGAATAAATTGTATATATACTTGTATTAACATTCCATGATCTAACATGAACGGTGTGAGGCACTGCTCTTTTTAGTGATCATTTTTCTTTTTAGAAAAATGTCCAGTAGGCCTATAGCATTAGAAATGTAGAAAAATAGGAAAGTACTTGTACATGAGGTTTAAGGGTTGTATAGATTAAAGTTTCCTTTTTTATTGCATTAGGCTCGACTGAATGACGAACAAGGCAGTATCGTTGCAGCCCTGTTGAGGATAACATCTTCAACCACTGCCAGAGAATTCATTGATTCGTCTCTGCCACTACTTGATCGATGTGGCTTGAAAAACCAGCAGCAAGAGTTCATCGATGCCACCTTCGAGAACTTTGAAGAAATGAAGCCACCATCCGCAATTTTGAATAAAGACTATGGTATAAGGCTGTACCATATGCTACGAGGCAGCAAGTCCCCAGTCAATGGATTTCTCTCAAGTTTCTGTGTAGTAACACCACACAGCATGACTGTGGAGAAGTGTGTCTCCACATACAACATGCTATACTCGGACTTGAGAATGGCCACCTCA
>JAODUJ010156306.1:0-10962 GCA_027564615.1 Psolus chitonoides | reverse complement strand
ACTGAATGTGCAATTGTTATTGATGGCCAGATTACTGAATGGTTCAAGGTTAACATAGGCGTGCGTCAGGGCTGTATTCTCTCACCGACACTATTTGACATTTTTCTGGAATTTGTCATGAAAGAACTGAAAAGCTTAGACCAAGACATCAGATACGCTGCATACGCAGATGACACAACACTCATATCGACAGTATTCAACAAACTAAAGATTTCTTCTGGGGAGTTAGAAGAGGACTGCAAAAATGGGGTATGAAAATAAACGAAGGTAAATGCCAAATTATATCAACATCATCGGACAGTATTACGATAGATGGTAAAATGTGGATCATGTCCAAGAATTTGTTTTCCTCGGTAGTGTAGTACCTGACACACCTGCTGATGTTATGCGAATAATTGCCTTAGCAGCCTCAGATTTCGGGAGATTGCGTAACGTAAATTGGGACAGACATGATATTTCTATTCATCTTAAAATCCGTCTTTACAATGCCCTTATACTGACTATTGCCACATATGCTTCGGAAACGTGGACTTTAAAATCTGAGGACACAAGAGAACTGAATGTATCCGAGATGAGATGTCTTGTATCTATTTCGGTATTACTATAACTGACAGAATTAGAAACATCGACATCATTAGGAGATCGGGAATCAGGCACACTATCACAGAGGCCCTGGGGGAGTTCAGAGAAGAGCGTTTAGGAGAAGAGGAGGGTACGCACGACCCTAGGGGTGGCCACCATACCGGGGATGCTCATCCTGGGGGGGGGACTGTTAAGATATGCAACAATGTGTGAGATTTTCGATTCGGGTTCTTGTGTAATGGAGATAGTAAGATCGGGGCACAAGCCGGAGTTCACATCAGCCCCACCGCTTCACGAAGTGCGGAGAGTTACTCCATTACCCTCGGACCCGGACCAATGCCTAGCCCTAGAGGGGGAATTAGCTGATCTCCTACGGAAAAGGGCGATACGAGTCGTTCGTGACGACTATGGACAGCAACTAGGCCGATCCTCTTTCTTCCTAACGAGAACCTCTCAACAAGGGTTACATCAGACCGATAGAAGGTTGAGAGGACCGAGGCGATGCCGAAGTCCGCTGCTTTCTATTATGACGTCAGATTCATTCGAAAACAAAGGCACAAATTATCTTATCATTATTACCATTAAAGAAAACCTTCATTTTTATTCCCAAAATATATCAATATCGGCCATTTACCGTCATTATGTCATAATAGGAGGTTGGACAGACCGAGGCGATGCCGAGGTCTGATGCTTTTATTGAGAGGTCATACCGGTCTTCATCCGAAGACAAAGATACAAATAATTTTATTGTCAATTTTTTGATTTATTTGGCATTTAAATTGATTTTCACGTCTCACATATATGTATTTGTATTTAAATGGTAATTCTATTTATATTGTTTGTATAGTTCAGTTTTTGTTTCCTCTGAAAATAAGTATATGGACTTTCGTGGGCTATTCTCGTAAAGGACACATTTTCCTACTTTTTTTTGTGTGTCATCCCTTTTATATGTTATTTTATGTTGTTCCTTATGAATAAATTCAAATAAAAATCAAATCAGATTACTCATTTGAGTCATATACACTGCCTATGACGCAGTCCTCGAATTAACCGACGGCACCGGCGGCATTTGCCGTCGGGGCCCATACTAATCGCCGTGATGCCACTAAAAACCAAGCCCAGCCGACGGCAGTTCACTGCCTTGTCCTATTTCAGATCGCCGTCGGTTCCCGTCTGCCACCAAATCCCCTAACTTGACCTTGTACAGTGATTTCGGACGATATAGTTCGCCGGTATAATAAAAAACATTACCATCAATTAATACGCTAATTTCTTACTGAGTTGCTCCTTGAAAATGAGTGAGAGTACCGATACTGATGAATTAGTAACCCTAGGTATCGAATTTTCCTTTTTCCATTCGCATAGCCATCGACGCGTGTTAACAGCTAGTCTGTACACACAGTAATGCATATTGGCAGATTTAGAAGGTACTGTGATCAAAATTTAATTAAAACCGGCAGTTCACGACTCAGCGGAAAGGAAATGCATTTTGCTGCTCTGTGATTGGTTGTTTGGAGGAGGTCGCGTTATTTCAAACAGACTTGAAGAAATTTGGATACGAGAGGGCCGGCCGATCGTGACGATTTAAAACTTTTGTATTTCCCATAACTCATGAATTGGAGGTGATATAGGAGTGAAATTTACGTTGTGTTACTTTCCGAAGATAGATCATTGCATCATGCGTTCTTAATAGGTTTCAAATTTGAGCAGAATAAACTCTGCCAGCTGGTTTCATTGTTCTAATTAACTTTTTATTTTGTATTCCGTTATCACCAGATTGTTTACGTCTCGCAAAATGAAGTACGATGATATTATTAGTCACCTGGGCGACTTCGGCCCTTACCAACGACGCGTCTACGTCATGCTCAGCGTGATCATATTCTTCACCGCGTGGCATCTACTTGTGCAAGTCTTTTTAGCGGGAGAAAGCGATCATTGGTGCGCCGAAGAAGCTTTCACTAGCTTCGAATGTCCGAATGTCTCCGCTCAGACGTGCGAAGCGACCAAGAAAGCGTATTACGTCCCTATGATCGAGGGGGACCCGCCGACGTACTCGCAGTGTACGAAATACAACGTCACGTCAATCAATAACCAGACGATACCATGTGACGAGGGGTGGATTTACGATCGGAGTCAATACGAATCAACAATCATAATGGACGTAAGTAGCCTGATACTAAATATCGCATATCGTGACGTAGTCCAGGGGCAGCGGAATGGGTGATGGGCATGGGAACGTGTCTCTCACCCTTGCCCATATTCCCTATTGCCCTTATTCAGCCAAATTTTCCCCCTATTTTTGTTTAGCTCTGTGGGTAACAGCTCTACAAATCATCAGGTATCTCCTTCTGTTAGTTAGCTAGTTAGTTAAATAGTTAGTTAGTCAGTATGTAACACACACGGCTAAATTAGCGGCGCTATTACACAATGAACTGGTAAATGTATGTCGTGACATATATATATATATATATATATATATATATTCTACGTAAAAGTATCAGAGTTTTGCCAATATGGTAAGCCGAAATTCGTGGCGCCATTACACAATGAAGACACATACTTCCGAGATCTAATCGAGCTTGTTTCATTGGAATGCCGCTTGCAGTTTGGAAATAGCCGAATGAGGAATTACAGCCTATATACAGAACAGATGCAAATAGCCCACGCGTCCTCTTATCCCCCAACATAGAGACGTGTGACATTCGGTTTGATGACGTCATAAATTCATGCCATTATAAACTAGGTCACTTCATATCCCCCTCGTGGGGGTTAATTACTAGAATGGAGTAAGCACTATAGTAAGTATTATGCTATTGCAAGGTACCCAGTAACGTGGACCTATGGATAACAGCTGAAAAAAAAAGAATTCATTGTGAAGGCCCCGTCATACCTACACTAGTGTGGAAAATTTACGTTAACATGGATAACAACAATTCATCGACAAATATGTTGGGTACAATTATGTCTCCCCCCCCCCCCCCTCCTAGGGATATTAATGAGATGATATTTCACACCAGACATTCATTAACCCTGAACAACACACAGTGTGAACGAAGCCGAAGTTACGCCTCGTGTAAATTACGGATGAAGACTATTTAACAATCATGTTCTGTGTGTATGACCCCTCACCCAGCCCCACCCAGCCCCACGGGTCCATTTTATATCAGGTTGAGACGTTATTTTATAATTAGACTCACGTTTTCCTGGTGTAGCATGCTCTAGTAGGCTATTAGATTTGTATGTGTCAGTTATTGAGTAGTGTTTACCTACATTATTTTCAGTTTGACCTGGTGTGCGACAGAAAGAGTTACCCCGAGATCGCGCAGTCCATCTATTTTGCTGGCATTATGTGTGGATCAGTTCTGGTTGGCTATACAGCAGACAGGTGAGCCACATATCATGAGAAGTTGACATCACAGGAGGCATGATTTTGTATTGATCAAAGTGTCATACATAACATCAATTGAGCTGACCAGTGTTGCAGATTCTGGCATATTTAGGGCGAGAAAAAGGCCTGGTAAAGCACTAGCATAGCATGGTCTGATACATGTAGGCTACCTATACTATTCAGCTTGACTTGGTTTGTTGCGGAAAGGGTTACCCCGTGAAAGCAGAGTTCATATACTTTACTGTGTCAATTTTGGTTCAGTTAGAGGGGACTGAAATCCCGAATTATTAATTTATTGTGAAGAGGAGCACGCCGCGGCCTAGTAGTTAGCGCTCTGGATTCCCAACCTGTGTATCGTGAGTTGAGTCCGCCAAGGGTCATTATTCGACGTCGTGAAAAAGGGGGAGTAAGGACGATACAAACTGTATATCATCATCATCAATGCGTGATGAAACAACAACATGCGAATAATATCTTCACTGAATCCCATTTCGATACACATTATGATACCACCTGCCCACTTGAAAATGAATTTCTTTTGTAAAATAATTTGTTGCAGGATATGCTATTTTAAAAAGCGAATGCATCGATTTAAATGAAATGATTGCGTATTGCACTTCATTAATTTAACACAAGAAGTATAAAATATAATGTGCAATCATAGAAATTATAAAAAACAAACAAACAAATGCAATTCTTGTAACTATAGGTGCGTGTGACACCATAGCTTCACTTGATCAAGTCGGTTTTCATTTATCTCAGACCTAAATGGCAACCCCTTGGTGTGAGTTTTGAACATGGATACTAACTCGGGATCGAAACAAATTTGTTCAATACAATTTTGGCCAGATGTTCTCAATTCCACTTCAATAAATACAAGGTAAAACACAAAGTGAAATACAACATAATTATGAATATATACCATTTAAATAGAACAGGTATAGAACGAGGGATATACAAGATGCGAAGTAGGGAAGACCTGGTAGAAGCAAAGCTTATCAGAAGCCAGACACCCCCCCTCCCGGCGGACTGGCCCACCGGGAAACTGCAAAATTTGCCGGGGGCACCTATGTTGGGGGCCGGGGGCCCTGCTAACATTTTCTTCATTTGCCGGTTTTTTGCAATAAATGTCGATATATTGGGCTCCTCATGATGAAATTTCCGGGTGACCATAGGCGTACGGGCTCCAGTCTGCTAAGGGGGGGGGGGCAAGCCAGTTTTGCCCAGCATTTGCCCTAATTTTCGAAAAGGCTAATTCATCTCAAAATTCCCTTTTAAAGACCAATTTCCCAAAAAAGTATATGAAAATGTGGTGTGGTGTTAACCACATTTTCATAGGCTTTTCTGGGAAATGGCCCTCAAAAAAAGCGAAAATCTGGAATGATTTTGTTTTTAATCCCTCCCTCCTGCCCGAAAAACGAGGCTGGCTGCCCGAAAAATGGCAGATTTCCCGGAACAGGGAGAACAATTGCCCCCCCCCCTGAGCCCTCGGCCTGTACGCCTCTGCTGGTGACAATTTGTATTCCAGTCCGTAACTCCCTCCCCAATTAATTATACGAAATTAAAAGTTTTGCTTTTTTATCAGTGTAAACGTGATTTAGAAGTAAAGTTAACATGTTCATCTAGAGTATTCCTAAACCCGGGACCATTGTATCTTGCAGTTAGTTGTGAAGTGACAGAATGCCTACGAACAGTGCCGGATTTAGGCCTAAGCTAAATAAACTACAGCTTAGGGCCTCACAATCCGTAGGGGCCTCACATCCTGTTTTAGTATGCACCCTCGTGACATCCTCTGGTGTTACTTTTTACCGACGGGCCTCTCCAGGCTTTCTCCAGCCTAACTTGTTCAGCTGTATGTGCCTTCCAGATCTTTTAGGTCAGCATCTGAACGCCGGCTTAATATAACGGCGCGCTCCTCGACTAAGTTCTATGGGGATCGTGCTTTTGCCTTTGCTGCTCCTCACTTATGGAATACCCTTCCGGACTCTTTTCGCCAGGCCCCGTCTGTGGCCACTTTCAAGACACGTCTCAAAACATATCTCTCCTCTCAACATTTTCTGCCAGAATAATTTTAATTGTTTTCTGTGTTTGTGTCTTTGTTGGGTTGTCCTTGTACATCTGTGCGGTGTTTGTGTTTTCTTTCATTTTGATCTGTAAAGCGCCTAGAGGCCTCAGCAGTAGGCGCTATAGCAAGTCTTTATTATTAATATTGATGTCTTTATTATTAATATTGATAGCTTAGGGCCTCACTACGTCTAAATACGGCACTGCCTACGAAATAAATTTGATTGCTGTCTAGTTTTACCCTACAACTCTGCTTAAAATTCCTTGAAAATATTCTGGTTTCATTCACCTTCAATATTGGATATACAGCACACAAACAAAGCACATTGCATTGTCTGGTCGGTTACATGATTATTGAACTTCAACCTTTTGAAAACCTTATGGTTGGAAACCTTTGTCAAGTAGCATATGTAAACTGGGAAAAGCGTATGAAACCTTCACATTTGGTGGCTATCGTTCGTGTGTGTATCCGGTTACCATAGCGTGGGATATAAAGCAAATACGTGAGAAATATAGCATGAAGTTGCCTAATAGTTTGGATAAATATCGAATATCACCATCCTTTGTAGATCTATGGTCGTAAGGTTTGCAATGTATGAAAAAATGCCTGAAAATATCTCGCCACACCAATAATACCCAATATGTTCCCAGTATGAGGTGAGCCCTATTGTGCGACTTCGTATACCGCACTTTGCCGAGTTCTTGTAAGAAACCACCCTGAGAAAGTTCCTCGCGAGCAAACGAGAGCATGCGAAACTGCGAAAGTTCCTCGCAAGCCTAATGATGGGTGTGAAAGTTCTTCGCGAGCAAACGACTCGTGTGCAAATTCTTCTCGAGCAAACGACGCGTGAGAAGTTTGTCGCGAGCGAACGGCGCGTGACGGAAGTTCACGGCGCATACAAAAGTTACTTGCAAACAAACGACGCGTGAGAAAGTTCTTCACAAAGAAACTACCGGTGAAAAGTTCCTGCAAAGAACACTCGGTGACAATGTTCCTTGTGAGCAAACAACGGGTGAAAAAGAACCTCGCGAGCAAACAACGAGTGAGGAAGTTCCACGAGAGCCAAAAAACGAGGTTTGAGAGAAAGATCCTTGTGAACAAACGACGAGTGGGAAAATTCTTTGCAAGCAAATGACGTGTGCAAAAGTTCCTTGCGAGCAAATGACGTGTAAGAAAGTTCCTTGCGAGAAAATTACGTGCGAGAAAGTTCCTCACGAGCAAATGACGTGTGAGGGAGTTCCTCGCAAGCAAACGACTTGTGAGAAAGTTCCTTGCGAGCAAATGTCGTGTGAGCAAGTTCCTTGCAAGCAATTGACCTGTGAGAGAGTTTCTCGCGAGCAAACGACATGTGAGAAAGTTCCTTGAGAGCAAATGACGTGTGAGAGAGTTTCTTGCGAGCAAATGACGTGTGAGAAAGTTCCTTGCGAGCAAATGACCTGTGAGAGAGTTCCTCGCGAGCAAACGACATTTCAGAAAGTTCCTCACGAGCAAACCAAAGCGTGCGAAAAATTCCGCGCGAACAAACGAAACATGAGAGTTCCTCGTGAGCAAACGGCGCATGAGAGAGTTCCTCGTGAGCAAACGACGCCTGAGAGTTTCTCGCAAACAAACGACTCATGAGAGAGTTTCTCGCGAGCAAACGACTCATGAGTCATTCGCAGACGCAGTGTTTCGGGTGCCTCTACCAGAGAATCCACCAGCTCAGCAAGCAGAGCAGCATCATCCGCGAAGTCCAGATCGGTAATCCGGACATCACCGAACAAACCACCATAACCCGTGGCATGTGTGACGCGACCCATCATCCAGTCCATACAAGTGTTGAAAGGGCAGGGGCCAGTGTACGTCCCTACCTCACCGCCTAAAATAACACGGAAGAAGTCAGAAATGCCTCCAGAGCACTCTCAGTCACAAAATATAAGGAAGACACCAGATGCACAAGTTGTGGGGTATCCGGTGTGCCTAAAGGATTCTGCAGAGGACGTCCCTACACACCGAATCAAAAGCCTTGCGGAAGTCAATGTAGGCTACCAGAAACCTCTTATTGAACTCCCGCATCCGCTCCGACAACACGCGGAGGGCCGCAGATACGGTCAACAGTGGACCTATTGGGGTAAATCCTGACTGTTCCGGTCGCTAATGCGAGAGCAGCTGCGGGTGGCCTCGCCTCCAGCCCGGATCATCTCCGGAAGAAAGCGACACACCCCATGGCTTTCCCATCTTCCAGTTGATCCAATGCTTTCAGTTTTTCCTCAACACTAGGCAAGTCGCAACTTTCAGGTAGGACTACCTCCGGAGCAGTGGCCTCATCCATCTGTAGATCAACGTTGGGTTGGCTTGGTACAGCTCCTCAAAATAACTCGCCCAGCGTGCCCGCACAGCAACCTCATCCGTCAAGGTTCGTCCATCAGCCGCTTTGCCTGCTGGGCAGCGCTCTACCAAAGCCGAGTTGCGTAGCCTCCTTATTGCATAGGCTTTGGACATCATCCTCGCAATCGCGGTGCACCGCCTTCAGAGCTTCTCGCCTCAGTTCCCTGGATAGCTCAGATCTGCCATCAAGTCTAGCCCGACGATTCTTCTCGATGATCTCTACCGTTTCCATGGAGGCTGCAAAGTCGGTCCTCCTGGGCAACTCAAGAATGCACTCCTCCCCCACTTTCAGGACACCGGTTTTGAAATATGACAGTATCCGCTCCGGGTTTCTATTCACTTCAGGCTCCCCAAGCGACCTCTCAAGCCCTACCACATACTCCTGCGCCACATTCGGATCTTTTAGTTGACCAACATCTAGCCTTACCTTGTCAGATGCAGCCTGTCTCGGGTATATGTAGTGCAGCCTCAGGGTAGTACACAGTAACCTGTGGTCAGCAGAGAAGAACTGGGCACAACCCGACAGTTCACGATCATCCCTAATCCACCATCCACGAGCACATGATCGATCTCCGTCTTAGTGACGCCGTCATTGGAGTACCAAGACCAGCGTCTTTTGTTGGGTCTCTGGAACCATGAGCAAGCTATCCTCAGGCCATGACCTATTGCAAAGTCTGGGAATGTCAGAGCGCTCTCATTACGGTTTCCAGACTCACAAGGACCAAGACATGCCTCGTAGCCGTCTCTATCAGTGCCAGTGGAGGCATTAAAATCACCCAGGATGACCTTCGAGTCAGTGATGGTATCCACCACCGAATTGAGTTGGGCATAGAACGCTCCCCTCACCGAAGCCGCGCTCCTCCCAGTCGGAGAATACACTGCAACTACAGACAGAACACCCACAGTGTGGGTGATCCCGCAGCCAAATAATACGCTCGTTGATCGGTGTGACTTACGATACCAGTGGAACAAGGTGGTCAGCAACAGCCACAGCTACACCTTCCTCACAGCCTAACCAGAACCTTGACATGTGTAACCACCCACACTGATCTCACCAGAACCATGTCTTCGCACTTCGGACAAAGATGAAATGCTAATGCGAAGCCGATCAAGTTCCATCGACATCGCAGGTAAGCAAGCATCCTCGTGGAGGGAGAGCACGTTCTACGCGCCAAACCGAGCGGCCCGTCTCAGGTTTAGCCGACATATCAAAATAGTAAGACCGTTTCGCCTCCATTTAAAAAGAAAACCCGGATAAGAAACATGACTTTTTTAACTTGGCTTTAGTCGAATTCATATGACAACCAAGAAATTGGTAGCAGTGTAGGCCTATAGAATTGGTATTGCCCACAAAACAATTCTCTATGTCAGGGATGTGGAACCCTTTTCCTATCGAGGGCCATTTGGATATTTTTAACATCATTCGCGTGCCATACAAAATAATCAATAATCGTGCTCGAATGTTTTTCCCATGACTGGTTGAACATGCAGTTTTCTACCTAGGCCTAACTAGATAAAGAAATATTACTCCGCGCGAAACGCGCGGATAATTCGAGAAAAAGTTCGATCTTTGAGTTGTAAACAGCAAAGTTGGCGCGAGTGAGACGACATTACAAGACAGACAATGAAACCACTGCTTTGCGCGTAGAAAAAAAGATTGAGTTATAACGTCTGATCTTTGGGTTACGAACAGCACATTTGGCACACGTGGCACCGTGACATGACAAGATAAGCCAAGAAGACACTACTGCATTTATAAATTGTCCCGTGGGCCGGATAAAATGTACTCGCGGGCCGTTAAGGTTCGCGGGCCAGACGTTCCCCACCCCTACTCCATGCTCCCGTTGTCAAATAGTTCATTCGGCGAGACGTTTAGGCCTACATAGGCTCGACTATACCCTTTGATAATGGTTATGAAAGCCTTACCTACACGGTACCTTGCGTTGTAGTCTACGCTGTGATGTAGTCTAAATGTGTTGTCTACGTTGAAGACCCTTGACTTAGTTTACTTGTGTCAATAGATAAGCAGGCGAAATGCACCGATCCGAGCCGAGTTAAACAACACAATGGTAGCGAAGGGTTCATTAGCGGCGCCTATAGCTCACCTGTTTGCCTGAATACAAAGCATTATATATGACAGAATCATTGACCCATAACATGTTTGTTTATATTTACTAAAGCTAATATATATGATTTTAGGAAATTTCCCATTGAAAAAAACCAACGTTAAACCTGAAATCATAGTTTATTTCATACTTTAGTTTCGTGACCTACGCACACATTAATACCACCACACTCACAGCGAATAGCTGTGGCCTAGGCAGCGGGCATGCGGAATGTACAATCCTGACCTGAGTGAAGGCTTAAACTATACCGATATGCATGCTACCCGCGGCCTATCCGCGGCATAGGAAGGTCTACGCGATTTGAACACGGCTGCATGTAAAACAAGAGCCGAGGGCTACGTGATTCCTTGCCTTTAGATTTGAAACCTGATTTTATTGAAGTTTGCTCTGTCAAGTTACAGTGGTTACAAGGTTTTCACTAGTTGACCTCTGTT
>JAODUJ010156195.1:0-10963 GCA_027564615.1 Psolus chitonoides | reverse complement strand
TGAATATAGGGTTTGCTCATACTTGATTGTCTGTGTTGTGGGGGAGGGATAACTTCTATTGTTAGGGTGTAGTGTTGTTATTATTATTATTACAACTTTTCAGCAATATGTAAACTTCAACGATCCGGGCCCAACTTTAACGATCCGACCCCCAGATTTTCCCTTTGCATGACGCCCATGGAGTGGGGGTGGGGGGACGGTGTCTTGTCTTCTTTGTTTTCTTTGGCAAGAAATCAAGGCAGTCATTCCCGTACCTGCGTAACTATATGTATTTGTGTGGGTATGTGTTTGTGACGGACACTTGGCTTAGATTCAAATAACTCGGTAACGGAATAATGCTTCTTCGGAAAATTTGGCACATACATTGCGTATGATAGGACCTGATATTGTTATTTCTTATGAGTGTTAACTCAGTGGTTGACGCCGGTGGCTACAAATTAAGTCCCCGGTTCGAGTCACTCCAAGATCAATGTATGTCGCCTAGTTAAGGAGTGAAAACCAATAATGCGCCGGACCAATGGTGCGTCGGATTAATGGTGCGTCGGACCAATGGTGCGTTTTAGATATTCGGAAAATTTGTGTTATTTTCAATTGTCGGACCGATCGTGCGTCGAACATGGGGCTGTCCCCCTTCGACCAATTACAGGGGTTAAGCCTACTGGGGTGTGAAATGAGAAATGGGTCTTTCAAATGTAGGTCTCCTATATACTGTGCATGCATGTTCGTGTTGATCTTACTGAATGTCTAATGTCTTTTGAAGTCAAAAGAGGTCAAATTGTAACATTCTTGTAAACAGCATAAATTGATAATGCTCACTTACACTATACGCAAATACTTTGTATGTATGTCCCCATAGTAAGTGCATGCTTTACAATATTTTTGGTAGAGATGAAAGGTCATTTACGGCAACATGGGTCAAATACTGAAATCTGGTAAACAACTTAGTTGATGAGGCTTTTATGGATTGAACTAAAATATGGTAACTAGAGATGATGAACAAGTATCAAAGTGCGTACGTACACTGACTGACTCTATCGGCCCCGGCCCCGTCCCAGCCCCTCCCCAATGTTGCCCACTCATCTCCAGCTATTTTCAACTTTTCTCATTTTCCCTCACCCTTTCCAAACGTTTCCTCGACTCACACTGATGAATATTTAGTACTTTCAGAAAATCCAACTTTTGAAGGGGAACTGAAGGCTTAAACCTTTGAAGAGCTATATTATAGAGCAATCAAATACAAGTATTTGACCGAAAACCGCATTAAAATTTTTTGTTTAGTTTTCGAGTTATCAAGTTTTATAAACTTAACAAGTTGAAGATTTGAAGCAAATCTATGACGGATAAAAACAATTCGGGCGCTTTGCCCGCATTAGCCTCGTGTTTGTTTCTCGATCTCTTGTTATGTCTATAACCGGCCCAAGCATAATTATGACAAATCCATTTTTTCGTGCACTCCACGCGCAGGCGGCGCAGTAATGTTATTTTCTCTATTTTTGTGCCGAAAATGTACCATCATGAACCTCAAATTTGTGGGCGCTTCGCGCGCAATCATTTGTTTGGGTTTGTTTGTGACGTTAACTCTGCATTATGGGCTCCACTGAATCGACCGGCTATCGGTTGGTCGTGGTCGACTGCGGACATTTTTATTGGGTTGCCGGTCTGAAAGTTTGCGGACCGCTGCTGTATAGGACAAGTAACAATCATATGCCATTGAGTACATGATGGGTAAATTTCATTTTGCTACATGGCAAAATAATTGTTCTTACGACACCACAGGCATTTTATTCTTTCGACACTACTGCGAGTTCGCGCCGAAGCCAGGTCATATGCACTCCACAACCCAAAAAATCACACATCGCCGACTAATTATAGGCCTATTCAGCATGAACTGAAAGCTATGACTTTTGCATGTGACCATAATCGTATGATTTCCAACAACCAATCAGCGAACGTATAACCTATGTGACGTGTTGTTTTTGCTAAAATAAATTATAAAGGCATTACCAATCGTGAATGACTTTATAAAAGAGTGTTAGGTGTGGATAAAATCAAACCTAAAATAGTTCGCACTTTATTTGGAATCGAAGACAAAGAAAACGAAAATGAAGTCAACGTAAGCAAACACAAAGGCAGCTGAACAACCTACAGCTGTAGACCTTCATTTAGGCCGGGCATTTGTACAACATGAAACCACCCACGATCCCCAAAATCCACAATTTGGCTGATTTGGGGTGATTTCATGTTTTACCAATTTTGGCTGGTGTTTTTGGGCTGATTCTGGCCGATTTTGGGTGATTTCAAAATTGGGTGATTTGGGGTGATTTCATGTTCAACCAATTTTGACTGATTTTGGCTGACTTTGGCAACTTCATCCTGTACATAGGCTCAGAAAGCAACGGGCCCGACTCATAAACGTATTAATGTGGTGGGAGTACAAAAAAAACTTGTTGCGATGGGTCCATTCAGGAGTGGGATTCACAAAATACCAATGGCAGCCGTAAACAGCAGACATGAAATCACTCAAAATCGGCCAAAATTCGAAATCAGCCAAAATCAGCCAAAAAACACCCGAAATAAAAAAATGTGTTATCAATTTTGGCCGAATATTTGTTTTTTGTCTGATTTTGGGTGATTTCATGTTTTATCAATTTTGGCTGATTTTGGGTGTTTTTGGCTGATTTCGGGTGATTTCGGGTGATTTTGGGTGATTGCATGTTTCACCAATTTCGGCTGATTTTGGCTGATTTTGGCTGACTTTGTGGGTGATTTTGGCTGATTTTGGGTGTTTTTTAGCTGAGTTTCGGTGTTTTTTGTCTGATTTTGGCTGATCTTGAGTGATTTCGTGTTTTACGAATTCTGGGTAATTTCATGTTTTACCCATTTGGGCTGATTTAGGTGATTTTGCGTGATTTTGGCTGAATCCATGTTTCACAAATTTGGCTGATATTTGGCTGATTTTGAGTGATTTCGTGTTTTACGAATTCTGGCTCATTTTGGGTGATTTCATGTTTTACAAATTTTGGCTGATTTTGGGTGTTCTTTTTGCTGATTTTGGGTGATTTTGGCTGATTCAATGTTTTACAAATTTCGGTTGATTTTGGGTGTTTTTTAGCTGAGTTTCGGTGTTTTTGGCTGATTTTGAGTGATTTCGTGTTTTACGAATTCTGGGTAATTTCATGTTTTACCAATTTTGGCTGATTTTGCGTGATTTTGGCTGAATCCATGTTTTACAAATTTTGGCTGATTTTTGGCTGATTTTGAGTGATTTCGTGTTTTACGAATTTTGGCTCATTTTGAGTGGTTTCATGTTTCACCAATTTTGGCTAATTTTGGGTGTTTCTTTTTGCTGATTTTGGGTGATTTTGGCTGATTTCATGTTTTACAAATGTTGGCTGATTTTGGGTGTTTTTGGGTGATTTCATGTTTTAAAAGTTTCGGCTGATTTTGGGTGTGTTTTGAGTGATTTCGTGTTTTACGAAATTTGACTGATTTTGGGTGATTTCATGTTTGACCAATTTTGGCACTTTATCTCGATTTCCTCTCTCCACCCAGGTGCTTAATTGGGTACCAGCATACATGTTGGGAATGTAAACAGACTCGTTGTATGGGAGGAGTGGCGTACCCCTACAACATATTGTAGTCTGGCCCAAACGCGAAGGAAAGAGAGATGGGACCTCCGACCGAGGTCGTTAGATTTACATTTACATTGGGTGATTTCAAACTTTGGCTGATTTTGGGTGATTTCATGTTTTACCAATTTTGGCTGATATTTGCTGATTTTGGATGATTTTGGGTGATTTCAAATTTTGGCTGATTTCGAGTGATTTCATGTTAAACCAATTTTGGCTGATTTTGTGTAATTTGGGTGATTTTGGGTGATTTCATGTTTTATTAATGCCCATTACAAGGTAGTTATTATTGGCGCTTGACCTTTGCCATTGATACATTTGTCAAATTGAAGTTCGCTGGATGTGAATTCATGGTCCCAATATAGCCTACATGGCAGGTAGCTTATCATAGGCCTAATAGTACTGTGTATAGCAGTGCCGACGTGTCAGTGGGTAACTTACAAAATTTCGGGTTAAAGCCCTAATGATGTAGAATAGAGTCAGCATTTTAGAGGGCAGGACCGGGGCCGCGGGTGGGGGTGGGGGGGGGGGAATTACCCACACCAAAGATGTTGGATGGGGTAATGCTGGGTGGAGGGTGATTCCCTCTCCCCCACCCCAAAAATAATGGTTAGAGTGTGCCCTTTTCTGTTGTATGTTTGATGGGGCATGTATCAAGTAAATAAGACTAAGCCTAGAAATAACATACATTGTCATTACAATTGCCACAAAATGTAACAATAACACGTTTCAGTGTAACAATAATCGCCGCAATATGTAACATTAACGCAAAAGGTAGTAACAAAAATCGCCGCAATATGTAACGAACATTTAACGTCTTGTAACAACGTTTCGCCGCAAGATGTAACAAAAAAGTTAACGCAGTTTATAACGCCGCAAAATGTAACAAAACTATCTTCATGGACATCTGGTGATAAAGTTCAGTGTAACTTATTAAGATGAAATGAGAGAGGCTTGTTCTGGTTATGTTGATCATGGGCCAAGATCAAATATTGTATCAAATCAAATATGTGTAAGCCCATTGCTGCCGGGCCACGATATAGTGGCCCAAAAGTGCATTTATTCAAGTGAAGAGAGACAAGTAGCACCAACATTGAACGCCAGACTTGACTACGCATTCATAGTGGAGCACCGAAACACCAATGTCAGCAGCCGTTTTTGTTAAACGTATTCTGTACATGCGCCCAAAGACAGCAACGTTAAAATGGTCCGGTCCACAAAATGTACTCGAGTGAAGAGAGGCAAGGATAAAACTCGTTGCACTTGGTCCATACACATTGGGATTTACACAAATACTAAATGAAATCAACTTTATCCTGTACATAGGCCCAGAAAGCCACGGGCCCTACTCATGAACGTATAAATGTGGTGGGAGGTACAAATAAAACTTGTTGCGATGGGCCCATTACACGATTAGGATTCACAAAATATCAATGGCAGTACGTGGGCACAGAGAGCAACTTTCAAAGGGCCCAGGCCCGAAGATGAATTGATTAATGTGACTAGAGGCAATGATAGAGCTTGTTGCGTTAGGTCTATTGCGCATTGGGATTCACAAAACTACCAATGGCAGCAACTTTATTCTGTGGGCCTACACGTTACAGAAGGCAACTTTAAAAGAGCCCGGGCCCGGAAATGGATTTTCACAAATGAAGGGAAACAAGAATACAACTTGTTGCGTTGGTAGGATCTATTACCTATTAGGATTTACAAAAATATCGATGACAGCAACTTCATCCTGTACATGGACCCTTGTAGCAGCTTTATAATGTCCCGGACCTGACAATGTGTTTATTTAAGCGAGGAGTGGCAAGGATAAAACTTGGTGCTTTGGATTTACACAATACTAATGAAATCAACTTAACCCTGTAGCCCACATGGACACAGAGAGCAACTTTCAGACCCCCTTCCCCAAATGAAATGATTAATGTGGATACACGGGATAACCAGAAAGCAAGGCATCCATACCCGCGATGAAGGTATTTTAGCAGTTGGAAAATTTGTCTATTGACATAGAAAATTACTGCTAATTTGGTGGCGTAAGGTACAAGGAAAGAAACATTTGCCCCAATTGCCAAATAAATATACAGCTGTATCTATTTCAATACCTCTACGAAACAACTATGCTTTAAACGCGTGTTCATACTATTTTAATTTTTTGACCGAATTTTCATTCAATGGCGCGGTCCCCCCACGTCCCCCGTGGGGGCTCCTATGATTATACCACAAGAATATGAAACGATCTCGCGACCCATCAACAATCGTTCGCGACTCGACATTGGGTCGCGACCCATAGGTTGCGAACCCCTGCTCTAGGCGTCCGGATATGGCCCTCTAAGGGAGGCGAAGACGCGGAGTGTTCCTCGATTGAAGATGGGTGAGGTGGGGTTGAAGTATTTTCGAACTAATATATGATCATAGCCTACACATCGATAACACTGTAATACCTGGGACGTCTCAACAACATTATAGGTATTTGGGTAAACAGCGTACTGGGGGAACCAACCAGTGTCGGATCCAGCCGATTTCGCAAAGGAGTGGGGGGGGGGGGATATTACAGAATATCGGAATATCGGTAGACACTAAAATATCGGTTTAAAAACGATATAGCAGTTTGAAATCGCCATTACGGTAAATATCGATATATCGGTAAATATTCATATTAGACTGAATAACCGCAAAAAAGTTCAGTATTGCATACCGGCGAACCAGAAACAGCATATTCACGAATATTATGAATTGCGCACGGAGCGCGCTGAAAAAGTTTGGGTTTCAATCAACTTTCTCATTACCACCTACTTGACCATTCTAAGAATAATCATTCTTTAATTGTTCCCTTCCAAGTCCTCTTTATTATTATTTTTGGAGGAAAGAATGCAAACAAAAAATGTGTAGGGGAGTTCATCATCCCCCTCACGGATCGGCCCCTGCTAATCACCAGCATGCCCCAATTTTAACGAACTATGTGTCCATATATATGCTACTACACTGGCTACCTAGTGGGCCTGACAGCATATTAAAGACGGGACCCTCTGGATATCTAGATTAATGAGCAATATGGACCCTAAATAGGGCCCGTTTGGTTTATTGACTGTTTAATATCAATATTGGCAGCTTCGCCGAGGTACGGCGGCGGCAGTTTGGTTATTTTTGCAAGTTATCATTCTTCAATTGTCCGGCCCTTTCAAGTCCTCAAGTACTTATCACGGGCCCAGCACCAGCCGCAACAGTCTAGTTACGCCAATGCCTGAATGTGTCCTTCAAAAGATGACGCTCTGCAATATTAAGGTAGCGCACCACCACCTCAATATTATTCATTATTGGATTCATTAATTTCAAGTATTTGTTATACTTGTAATAGGGCCTATTAATGATTCATATACCCGAATGTTGTCAAACCCACTGGCCTTGTTGCAATTTAGTTCTCGAAGTTGTTCATAACTCCATTACGTCAATATAAAAATCTAATTTGTTTTTTAAAGGTGACTCGCCCTTTGAAAGTACACAATTCATATCTCCCTTAGTGAAAACTGAAGAAAATTTGTTATTTTTTGGACAGTAGTCGGTTGATATGGTTACACGATTCTCATGTGTTTTCTTATGTTAAACTCAAATGACCTTTTCATCAATCAAAATCATCAACCCATATGGATAGAATTTTCAGGTTTTTTCGTTTGGGAGAAAGATTCTTATCCCGAGCCCTATTAGAATCATAGGAATGGTGCTCATATCCCGTTTTCAGTTGTTGAGGTGGAGCAAATGATACTGCAAACACATGAAGCCCCTTCTCAAGCTCCCCTCGAGCCTGTGTTTAAAAAAGAATCCAGCTTGAAGGGGGCTTGAGATGGGTTTTTTTCATGTGTGGACACAAACAGGCTTGAGCTTAGGAAAACCTTCCAATGGAGGTACAGTAGCTTAGCCTGGCTCAGAAATCACACCTTTTGTAAACAAGCACCGATAAGAGATGAATGACGACTCAGTTTCTTGCTTGGATCATATTATAACCATGGTCTATATATATAGCCAATTGGTGGAAAGTCTGTAGGATAAATCTCAGCAATTATCTACAGAGCCATTTATCATCACTGTTACAGTCTGTGTAGCAGGCTTCATGTGGACAGAATAATATTTGGCTTCAGATGCCTCAGATTAAAACTCACTGATAAAGGAACTTTCTTCATGTGAATGCTACTCCCCGGGATGGCAGTTCATTGCTAGATAACACCCAGCCGTCCCATTTCCTGCTGGGTGGACTGGAATAGGCAGAGTAATCTGGGATCCCAGCAATTGATGAAAACAAAATTCACTGAGTTTTCCCTGATAATTTCCTGGGCAAAAGAACAAATTCCATGTGAAATATTTTTAGTTTGATCAACTGCATGGCCAAGTGGTTACTAGAGCATCGCTTTCGGGTTCGACTCCGTATAGGGTAATACCAAAGACTCATAAATGGTACCTACTTCAATGTTCACTGGAAACAAAATCCCTGGGTTTTCCCTGATATTTGGTGTTTTCTTCAAATTTCCTGAGTTTTCCCAGACTGGAAAAATGTAAACTAATTTTCAAGGTTTTCCCCGATTCCCAGAATGGCTGGGAACCATGCATACAGTGGCCAGTGTCTTGCCTAAAGAATAAACCACAACTAGGAGACTTTTACTTGGGAATAAAGTCGGGATTATAGATTTAGCTGAATTAAAGGACGGAGGAACCGAGTCCGTTATTTAGCTGAATTTAGAGTCGAGAGACTGTTTATCAACCAGTAAAAGTCGACCAGTCGTGGTTTATTCCTATTCTACAACCTCAAAAGAGGGGAGTTTTTGGCTAAAACTGTTGAAATTGAATGGTCTGAGTTGAGGAATTGAACAAGTCCAACATACAGTGGCTCGACTCTCAATAAGCCAATCAAAGAGCTGCTTCTGTGACGGTTTCTAGGAGGGGTACAATGTAATTGTTTATATACAGTGAACAACACTGAATAGGACCTATGTGGTTCCCATGTAATAAATGTTTAATGCTTAATGTTTAATGCACCTTAGCAACAGATAGTCTCTACTCCTCCCTGGAATGCTGTGTTGTCAAGGGGACTACCCTAAAGTTTGAGACTACAGGACTGTATATTGCAAAATAACAGTCAGTCATGTGACACAGATTAGCCAATCAGGTTGGCAGATTTCATCAAAACACAGAGGTTGTAGAATCAAGGATACACCATAGCAACCCAGGTGGGACTCCCAATTCACAACCCTCGGAATGAAAGTCGCAGAAACCACCGACTTGGCCACTGTAGGCGCATTCAGACGTATCCGAGCAGCACTGGTGCCAAACCACAAGCCCAAAACCCCCTTCCGTTCACACAAAATCCGAGATGATTCGTGATGAACCTGTTGCTACAAAGCGAGGTGAACCAGGTCACAAATTTCCTTGTATTGTAACTAGACAGCTTCCAGCCACCCCGTGGCAGGAACTCTGTTTGCATTCAGATGACAATTTCTCTTCCGCGTAGTGCGTGGTCTCGAGGCAACAACTGAAGGGCTCTGCCTCACCTCTCAACTAGGAGCGAGATCGGGGGGTCCAGAACTCCGAAGGATTGCGTCCACACGTATACAGTCTGAACACACTTACGCACCCTAAAGATGGAATGCTAAACAATTATTGAAGACAAACATTGTAAAGAATCAGGAAAATTTATTATACCCTTCCAATCTTCTATTATACTCTGTATATTGAAATGCGTAAAAAAAAAAAGAATCATTAAGAAGAAAATGGGATGAGAAAACTCTCGATTGAAACAAAGCGAAGAAAGACTCAATTTTTGCCCACAAATGATCCCCCAAAAACAATTCCTGGACTTTTCTGTAGAGTAAGATATTTTCTGGATCATTTAAATTCCCAATGTGTAATATCATCCCCACCTGTACTGTCAGCAGATGCAATGCAATGGTTTTGCCAGGAGGACTCAAACCAATAATCCTTGTATTGTGAGTCTTGACCCCCACTTGTCCAGCAGATGTATACCCAACAAGAAGTTTTGTTGTAATTTTACTGTATAGTATTGTACTGTAAGCATCAAAATTGATGGCATTTACTGCTATATTGAATGCTTGAGCACTGATAATACAAAGTAGGTCCTGACAATATTGTCAAATATGCCTTGGCGGTGCATCACAATATGGCTAAAATTCCATAACCCTTTGGAGTATGGCGCCAATTTCACAGGGGGGACTTGACAGGACAATGGCTCGCTGACATGCAGTTGTGTAGTCCGGCCCTTCTGTTCTTCACATTCTGGCAGTCTTATGCCCCAGTGCCTCCGCAGCCTCCTGCTCTAAAATCCTGGTACATAGCACGCAGTGACTAGCTCCGCATGACCAGGTGAAGAGGTGGGTACAGATGGTACCCAGGTGTGCTCGTAACCTATGGCTGTCATTGCATTGGCCAAGGGGAATATGTGCAACAATGGCCGAGGAGGAGCTTAAGACAGCCCCTATTGTTCGCAACATTCTATTAGCATCACGCCTCAGCATCCCCCTGCTAGATATATTCTTTCGCTACTCGCAGTTTCGAGTGTGTTGTGGCCAGGGGAAGATGTAGGGTCGCATGTGACCCAGGCGTGGTCTGTAGGGGTATACTATGCCTGCTATGGATAGTCAAAGGCAGACACATCTCTGCAAAGCGCATGTTGTGTTTCCATGGTCACTACGAACAAATAAGTATTTCTTCATTACCTCTATAACCTACGGCTGTCATTGGGCAGTGTGAATTTGCGCAACAATGGCCGAGGAGCTTAAGACTGCCCCTATTGTTTGTGACATCCCGGTAGTGTCATGCCTCAGCGCCCCTGCATCCCCCTGCTAGATATATCCTTTCCCAGTTTTGAGCGTGTCGTGGCCAGGGGAAGAGGTAGGGTCACATACAATCCAGGCATGATCTATAGGGTTATAATCTCTCTGCTATGGATAGTCGAAGGCAGACACATCTCTGCAAAGTGCATGTTGTGTTTCCATGGTCACTACAGACAAAGAAGTATTTCTTCATTAACTCTATAACCTACAGCTTTTCGCAACTTGCAGTTTCGAGCATGTAGTGGCTAGGGGAAGAGGCAGGAGTTAGGTACGGAAGTGCTTGCAGAGAGCGACATCCAGTGGATATACAGTGCCTGGCATACACCATATAATATTGCTTCCCTATAAATCAACTGGAGATACTTTGGAAAGGCATGCTTAGTTGAAATCCAACCCCATATGCTTGTGAATCTTAATTCATAAATACTTTAATTGTTCTCCTGCATTCTGATTGGTCAAAGTTTATCAGCTGATCATTCAAGACTGGTTTTA